>JAGDQP010029284.1:0-23480 GCA_022664845.1 Lepisma saccharinum | reverse complement strand
TTGGCTTGTGATCTATTTAAAAATGGATATGAGTTACACTTTGTCTGTAGTTAAGGAAGTTTAGCATTGAAGGGAATAGTAAAGCATCTCAATGATCTATATACACATATGAGCGCATTATGTTTGCATTCTTTTGTGCAAGACAAGGTGAAAATGGATAGCTGACTAAATCCACAATGGAATCATCTTATAAATAGTGTACAAGGGAGCTTTGTACGAAAAGTTCTACTTATGGAGTGCTTTCCCTCAACTACTCCCGACGGCAATAGTCAATGTTATGAGTAACTTTGACTAAGATGTAAGTTGTGTTCATGTGGAAAGTCATGGTTATATAACTAGTAATACTCACTACAACCCAAGAGTTCAAGAGAAACAAATGCATTGCCCACCCCTTTCTGAAACAGTTTTGTAAATTGTATATATACACGTGTATTACTGGAAAATGTTCTATCAAGGGAACTATAATACACTGTGTTATTTACACATTATACATTGCACACAAGTGTGTTGCCTGTAAAATTGCCCAAAGAATGCATCTTCGTAAGTATTTCTTGTATAAACATTATCGACCATCATATTTACATTGCTAGGTAAGAAAGCAACGTTATTTCCGAAAGAAGATATAAATCATACACTATAATCAGCATAGTTGTCCGCCATATTCCTACGTAATTTAAGGTCGCGTTAAATAGTTAAGGGAGGAAAATCGCGTCCTTAAGTTAAGGGCGAGTTTAAGGAGCTGTTAACCTTGAGGGAGGTTGGTGAAACACTCTGGCGCTGTGAGGAAGCGTTAAATGGACTTAACGCTTCCTTAACATTTAAGGAAGGTCGGTGAAACCGGCCATAAGTGTAGAAATTTACATACACACGTATTGACAAGAAATTGTAGTTCCAAATTCCAATAGCAGATGGCGCTGCGATCGCTTGGTCCGAACATGTCGGGCTGTCATCCTTTTGAGACTGTGTTTTTTAAGGGGGTTGGTTAGTTCTTCCTTTGAACTTTTCTTGTTTGGTTGTCTGGTGATTAGCGGAGGTGGTAGTGCTAAAATAATTGAAGACATGCCGAGTTGCTATGTTCCAGGTTCTCCATCTGGATATCGTAAAGGCGATAGCAGACATTTGTTCAGGCCTTCGAAAAGTAATATACATGAGTGAAATAAAAAACAATCCCCGAAATTACCGGTTGTTGTCACTTACTGATCGTGTGTGTAACCTATATTTTAGCGATGATATGTTGGTGAAGGTGGATAAGTTCGCAATAAACGGGACAATTGTGAAATTGGCTCGATATAAATCGAAGTAGACTGAGAATGCTGTTCCGCATAAATTTCCGAGTATTCCGAGTTATCTCAGTTTCGATCCACGAAAAAGAAAAGCCCCGAAACAACGATGTTTTCCCCAAAAGATTAAGCGTTTGACAATTGTTCGTGCAAAGGACTATTTGAAATCCGTTAACAATTGTGCTGAATCTTCGTCTTCAAATAGTAAATCTAGTATTTCAAATGAAGTTATTCGTTTACGGAAGGAAGCCAATCGACTGAAACGTGTTCTCGTTGTAAACCGAAAAAAAAAAAACTTAATTATGTTCAGGAGATCGTTAAATTAAGAACAGTTATTCGGAAGTATAAAACTGAAACTTTAAGCGACAAACAAACAAGTGTGAAAGAAGTTCACGTGGAATGCGATAGGAACCGGAGTTTATTCTGGAGAGTTTGCTTTTTCTAATACAATCAAAGAAGGGTTACGAACATTGTTCAAAGCATGAGTTGTTGCCATTGCCATCAGTTTCTCTTTTAAGAAAATTATCAAGGGGACTGAAGTGCGATTATTATTTAAACCCTCATGCTGTAGAAGCAATATCTCAAGACAAGGGGCAAAGTCATGAAAATCATCGTAATTGCGTACTTGTATTTGATGAAGTGAAATTAAGAGAAGAAATACGATATAATTCGAGTCGGTGTAGATTTCATGGGTTTGTAATTATGGGGGAGTTTACTCAGTGTGAGGGTAAAGGAGTGCTTGGTGACCATGCTCTTGTGTTTTTTGTTGTGCCTCTAATGAAAAACCGGGTTCAGCCAATTGTAGTTTATTTGTCAAAGGATGCTACTCCGGGTCCTATTCCCGCGAAAAATATTCTACAAGTTATAATACAATTTGAGCACAATAATATAAGAGTCGTAGGTTTCACATGCGATGGGAGTCAACCAAACAAAAAGGCATGGAGTGAGCTTGGTATTTCTGGAAAGTTAGGCAATATAATAAACTTTATAGCAAATCCATGTGATTCGAACCGGAAGATTTTTCCTATGGGAGACATTTGCCACGAAATTAAATGTGTGAAAAATAACTTCCACCAAATTAACGAAGTCAGTTACATCGGTCTCGTTGTCCAGTACGAATACTATCGAAAACTTTAAGATATTGAAACACGCTCCATTACTGGCAAGAGAGTAGTTCCACATTTACCATCATCTCACATTGACCCTAAAGTATTTCCGAAAATGAGTGTTAAATTAGCCGTACAACTGCTTAGCAATTCGGTAGCCACAGGATTAAAATGTTATCGTCAACTTGGTGTTCTTTGTTTTGAAAATAGCGAAGGAACATAAACATTCACGCGTGACCTGGACAAAGTATTTGATGCAATGAATTCGAAGTTACCTGTAAAAGGACCTCAAAGAGACGACAAACAATATTCCGTTCTGAAATCTTTCTTTGAAGTTCTTCAACAAAGCGAGAATACTTTTGCATCGAAGCAAACTTTAGAATCACTTCGAGTAGCACTGAAAAGCACTCTTGACTTAGCAGAATATCTCTGGACAGCAGGGTACAAGTACATTGTAACTGCAAAACTAAACCAAGATTCTGCTGAAAGGCATTTTGGACTGATACGCGGTTTAAGCAGCAACGACCATCCCACATCTACGGATTTTTTTTTTTCAATTGCATTTGCTACAGTCAATATACGTGCCAGTCAAATGGGTGCATTCTTCGAAAGCTAATTGCGAAGATAATGTTGACGATAGATTGACTTCGTTTACGAAGCAAATGAGATCTCTTGCTAGCGATGAAGTCCGTAAAAGTACGCAGATTAGGGAAACTATCGAGAATAGAATAAAATACACTATTACGCTTACAGATTTTGAGCCAGAGCTAAATCCTCTAGATCTGCCAATTAGTGATAACTGTTCAACAATTGCAAGCGACAACGTGGTGTATTTCTTGTGTGGATATGTGATTCATACGGCCGCTAAAAGACTTGTCGCTTGTGGTGAGTGTGTGGAATCGTTAGAAACTAATGCTGAAGCAGAAAATGTTGTTCTTGCCGATGTCGAAATACTTTGCAGATTAAGAAATTTTGGTGGCAGTGAGTGTAAATGCCTTAGATACCCTTCTGTTGCGTTTTTCAGTGTTATGAACCGTATGGACTCAGTAGTGGAAAATAAACTAAGAAGCAACAGCGCACTGTGGGGCGACATATTTTCAGATTGCATAGAAATGCTGTATGAACTTCCAGTATTTCGAAGTTTGTAATGTTGTGAAGATCATGTGTTTCTGTATTTGCCCAAGCTGGTTTTCCACTATCTCAAGTGCCGTCTCATTTTCCGTGCAAAGGAGATTGCAAGACAATTAAAGGCAAAATCAAATGCACAGTCGGGGAGGAAATTAATGAAAGTTTCTTCACATTAGAGGTAAGCTTGCTACTTTCTAGTCAATATTTATTTGTTTGGAGTTCTCTTTAAATTCATGGAGGCAATAGTATATACTTTATTTGTGTATGTATAGACTTATTTATTTGTTTAATCTCCAATGATGTATATATATAGATGTATATATAGATGTATGTATGTAAAAAACGTAGTACTAACGAAGTAAAATGATGCGGATTAGATGCTTTTCGCAATGTTCAGTGCAGTCGGGTTCGGATCAAACAGAGCTAGCGCCGCCAAACGGAAAAACGCCGAAGTTCTTAACTTCGCTCACTTTCCCATTTACATACCCTGTATTAGCCATGTTTTAATTTACAAAGATGTGTTAAATACGAATGGTCACTAGATGAATTATAAAATATTAAGATGTGAATTATTAGTCATGCAGACAGTATTTTAAACCAATGTAAATTCACTCGCAAGTCTTTGTATTGTTCTGTCTTCTTTGGTATACAAAACATGGTTTTCGATGGTAATTCCAGCCTGACTTATAGCTTTTTTTAAAATTCATTTTATTGCCAATTATTAAGATGAGTTTTAGTCCAGTCAACGAAGGCCAAAAAGCAATAAATAGAAAAAGGTGTAGTTTTGAAATTTGGCAGAGTCGTTGAGGGGAGTGTCCTAAGCAATACACTAAAAGTTCCCGTGGCTGGGAGGTCGGTGTCATGGTAGGGGAAGCGTTTAACAATTTTATTAGCGTTGCTCTTTGAAGTAAGTTTGAAGCGTTTTGTTAAGTAGTCACTGCTTCACCAGTATTCATTTAAATCTCGTGCTCAGTACGTCATTCCCTTCAGAATAAAGCAAGGTTTCAAGTGTAGCATTGAGCATCCACCTATAACGTATGAGAAAAGAAACATTTGGAGAAATCGGAACATGTATTAAAAAATCCCTTTAGTGAAGTTTCGGTCTCCCTAGAGGGACCCTGGTGAAATTACAGGCCCCTAATGTACTCTGAAATATACTTTTGAGTATTAGTTTTTTTTTTTTTTTTGGCCAAATACAATTCCGATATCTTAAACAGTGACGCGGGGAAAATATATTTACCAATCCTGTTTGAAAGGAACAAAATATATATAAATAGGTAGCAAATACGTCAGTAGGACATCTGTACAATTTAGTTCAGTAGTAGTAGCTTAGGTTAAGTATGGCTTGAACAACATACCAAAAGTCCCCTTATGTATAAGGTCGGCGGTGGTAGATGAAGCCCTTAACGGTCGTTTTTTTTATATTTCTTATTATTTCAAAAGCTATGGGTTCTAGCAAAGAAACATTTCCCGTCCAATATTAAACTTCATTACATTTCCTACAACAATTGTCCTTCTAATTTTTTCATAAGATCTATTATTTAGAAAATATAGAGAATGAAAAATTTCACGCTTTAAAAAATGTTGTCGCTGAAGTAATTTAAAAATTATTTTGTTAGTTACAATTGCGTGATGCTAAGCAAGCAAGGTCTTAGTAGTATGTACCAACTAATGTTCCAATAGTGGGGAAAATGTAGACTTAGTCGTACTACTGGTTGCTTTCGCGCCACCAGAAAGCAACATTTTCTTCATGAAGCAACGGGGAAAATCGAAGCAAAATTATTTTCAAAGAGAAAAATTGCAAGAACTTTCTTTTTCTTAAACCATCCTCCTGTTCCATGCATTCAGCGGATGCGATACAATTCAGCCATTTATAAAACAAAAATGTAAAGCAACAATGGTTACATTGTGTGAAAAGCAATTGAGCCTGAGATACATTGCTGACATCTTTTATAACCACTCATCGACACCATATGTCTCACTAGTCAGCAAGATGTTACTCCCTATATACAAACCCACTGCTAATGAACGTAATTTGAATAATCATCGGTACTCAGTATTCCTTAAATCATCAATAAAGGGCAAAGATGGTCTCCTCTCACTTCTTCCAACTAAAGGCGCGGTGGAGCAAACATTTGTTTAGAGTTTGCTTACAGATACAGCATTGGCTTGATAACCATTTACCCCTGATCAGTGGAGTGGGCCCGTGGAGAGGATGGATGCCGGACAATTGGTATTGAATGCTCATTTGTTTGTTGCAACTGGCATGGTACGTGTACTAACGCTGCAGCTTTAGGGGATGAGGAGTTCGAACTGGATCATGTCGCAAAAGAACTTGAGTTTTAATCATGGTAAGGTGTCAGAATGAGTTACGTATATAAATTGTGTGCTAAGAAAACTAAATGGACGAGTAAATATTTATGTTTGAGAGTCTGTTCATGTTTCTTATATTGCGCCCTCATACAATCTTATTTCTCTGTTCCATGCTCTACATTAATATAAATCAATTTTATCTTCATTATGGACATACAACTACCGATATATTTACCACTAACTTGCTTGCTTGCATAAAATACTTAAATGACAACATTTTTTTAAAATGTCAAATTTTTCATTCCCTATATTTTCTGAACTATTAACCTCACGGAAAAGTTAAGAGAGCAATTTTGGTAGAAAATTTAATGTAGTTGCTGGAACCCATAATTTTTGAAATAATTAAAAACAAAATCTATAAAAAGACTGTTAAAAGCCTCCCATACCACCGTCAAATTTATACACACGGGGTATACCGTCGAACATTTGGTACGTTGTTCAAAGCATTCTTAACCGAACCTAGTACTTCTGAACTAAATTGTACTGATGTGCTACTGACGTATTCAATACCTATTTCTATATATTTTGTTCTTTCAAACAGGATTGCGAAATATATATTTTCCACGTCATTGTATAATTTTTTCACGTCACGATTAAATATATTGGAATGGTATTTGGCAGAAATATTACAACATATAAACATATGTTTCAGGTCACATTAGGGTCGCGCACTATCACCCAAGCTATCTCTAGGCGGCCCCAAACTTCCAAAAATGGCATTTTTCAGAGAAAAGTTCCGATCATTTTTTAAATTTCTCTTTTTCTCGTATATCATAGGGGCATGGTCAATGCTGCTGCATTTGAAAGCTTGCTTTATTCTCTAGAGAATGACCTTCGAAGCGTTCGATTCAGACGAATAATGGTGAAACAGTAGATACGTAACCAAACCTCATAAACTTCCTTGAAAAGGACCCGTCAGTAAAAGGGTTGAACGCCTTCCTCATCCCACGCCAACCTTCCAGCCACGGGACTTTTAGTATGTTTTTCAGGACACTCCCCCTAACAACTTTGTAAAATTTCAAAACTACACGATTTTTCCTCTATTATTCTTCGTTGCCTGGACTATTAGACGACTTCATTTAGTTGAAATGGGGCAATGAAATTTCTTCACATCAATTGGAAGCCCTTCCCCAGATGCAGTGTTTAAAATGTATGCGAAATGGCGTAATGACCAATCATTAGATTTTGCCACCTGGATTCACACCTGGTGACCAATTTTGGCCAACAGTTCTTTGCCCTAAATTGTTCCAATTTAAAGTTTTGGACGATAGAAAGATAGGAAAGGCATAGAAGTGAGGAAAAGGTCGGTTAAGTGAAGAAATTAGGAAATTGAGTTTATAGCATGTTCCTATTCAGTAAAAATTATCTGTCTATTCAGACAATTTCTATCTCTATATTCAAGGAAGATATGGCCCTTTATATGTTCAGATCTACATAGATTAGCATTGTCATTGTGAATTTCAAAGTCAATTTTCTCAATTCGTACTTTTTTTATTTATCCGACTTTACAGGTGCACGTGTCTTTTTGTTTTGCATGGTAATTCATGCTAGTTCTTGGATGATTTCAAAATTATATTGCATAAGAGGTGTACTGGTACCGGAACGAAATTCCGGTTCTGGTTTTGGGAGAAAAAAAGATCCCTTTGGGGATACCCATTATGCCTATTCCTCATTTTGAAGTTGTTGGTATGACATATAGTAAAAATTGAAACGTTCTGATACTAGAAAACTTACGAGTACACTCCTGTATAACATGCAAGCAATTCATATTTAACGTCAATAAAAATAATATATTATGAGGTCACAAGCGATTATAAATGGCCACCACAAAATATTTCCGGTAGCCTCATTAGCCACAAAATTTTAGATAACTTTTTTAAAAACTGATTGTAAGCGTTTACCTGTCGAATCCAAATCTAATATTAAGATGTGTAACAACCCGTTGTTGGTTTCCTCTTAAAAGGACGTTCATTAAGAGATTTTGTTTATAGAATTTAAAACAAACGTGTGCTGGGATTATAAATGTACGATGTTCGCCTTCTGAACATTGGTGTCTTGTGCTATTGAAGTATGTATAAAGCATCATTCTTCATGTGAATATTCTATTTATTTTTCTAGTTTTCTAATGACAAAGGAGTACACTGGCAAAAGGTATTCTGCGTAATAATACTGAATTCGTATAATTCAATCTAAATATATAAATAATATAAATTTAAAGATATTTTTAAAAACATGCTTTTTTAAGCAAAGGAAATGAACTAAAAGTGAAAAATAATAAATTTATGAATCGGAAAATAAAAGCGTGGATGCCCTTTTCATTTAGTCCATTTTTATTTCTTGAAAAAGGTGGGTTTTTAATCCATTTTATTTCTTTACAACTTTTTTTTAATTTCGTATATTTATTCTTCTTTTCTGGTTATTTCAGTTTTCATACTTTTTTCCAGCTAATATTTGGTGGCCCAAATCCTAAAGTGTTCTGCAACCAAAGAACCAAGCCGCGTGCAGGCCAGGATTTATTTTAGGATAAAGAAGTATGTAATAACAAAATATTAAAATATGTTTTAAATATATACATAAATAGAAATATACGAAAGTAATGGAATGTTGTACTGTCACCCGAGGTACGTCGCTGCGCAAAATTTATTCATTATATGACGTCGAGAAATGAGTTAAATTAACGTTTCTTAGATTTTTACCAGAGATGAAAAATGATTATAGAGTAATTTAATAAAAAGAGTGTAATAAAAAGCATGTAAAAATAAATGCCACGATGCAAGCTAAAACAGCTTGACAGATTCTAACGCTTTTTTGCACATGAGTAGATAATGGTTTAGCTTGGGAAGTTATTATATATTTGTAAATCGGAAGTGACTGTATGGCGAACTATTTAATGAAAACAATTATTTCATTGTCATAACAATGCAATAAATACATTGTTTCAATTTGTATTTAACACACCAATCACAGATAAGTCAATAATTTAAATATTTTTAAATTGTGAATAGGGCTATATAGATCTAATAAAATATGTAGATCTAATGTTTTGAAGGGTTATAGTAGTATTTGGAATTATTATTATTTTTATTATTATTATTATTAATAGTAGTAGTAGTAGTAGTAGTAGTAATAGTAATAGTGATGGTAATAGTAAAAGCTAAAGCATATCCGTACCATGAGGGCGGAGCTCTCCCCCAGAAAGTATGGTTTAGATAATGGGGGCACAGCTCTCCATAAGTTAAAGGTCATTTGTAAGCCAGTAGTGTTGAATGGTCCAATGACTGTTACCAAAATATTTTCTTCACCCCTCTCCAACGGGCGGGCAATTAAGCTAGTAGTAATGGAAATCATGTTTTCTAATATAAATGATCAAAGAGCACACACTAGTTGCAAAACATTACCAGTCCAAGTACCACATCCACCAACTTCCACACGAACTGGTTCTATAATTCTAATGTGAAACACCACATTATACAACAAGAAATATAGAACAAGAAATGTTCTATTGTATATAGAACAAGAAATGCTATTGAATAGTGAGAGTGTTACGTGCATAGCTGTATATATAATCTATGCTAATATCTGTTTAAAAACATTGCCCGAGATACATATAATAGAGTACCACCGTGTTCATAGAAATTATTAAGGAATATTCGCAATTCACACAAGTAAAGTAAGGAATATTCGCAATTCACACTGGAGATTGATATCATTTAGGACCAAAAATAGTAGAACACTTACTAAATCTGGGTACTATAAATAGAAGAAAACTCTGACTCAAAAATAGCCAAATGCAACAACTGAACAACGAAAATAGGAAGATATCAAATGGGCGAAACAAAAGAAAGTGCACAAACATCAAACACAGAGGATGGAGAAATGAAAATGAGAAACATGCGAACTAAGATAAAAAGACACGAAAACAACCAGCACTCCTCATCCATTTTAATCGCTTTAAAGAACTACTACTAAGATAGAATTCAAAATAAATCTTTGAAACTCTCTTGTCTAGAGGTATACATATATTATACGCACTATGTACACGAAAATACATATGAAATGGGCCTAGGACATAAAAAATCTGGTAATAAGGAAAGAATAAAAAGCATAGCTTTCGGTGTGTCCCCTACTAATAAGAAGGGCGAGGCGTTTCATTGAATAATTAATCATACGTCATATACACTGTTACTACACGTCATTTCCTCAATATGCTGCTTTATAACAAGTCACACTAAAAATATTTGTCTTACCTGTCTGAAAAGCATTGAATACAATGAATGGGCAAAGAGTAAGTAGGACAAACACTGAAACAGGATGCCAAAGAAGGCACAAAAACTATTGACACAAAAATAGAGAGAATGAGGGGAAATATGGTAATTACGTAGTCGCCCCTCCGATCTCACCGCTATTTAAGTCTATTTTCTTTCCCCTCATGTCACCAAATCAAATACCTTATTTGCTAATTAGAAGAATAAACACTAAACAAACATGGAACAATGATAGACACACAGACATGGAATCGGTAGACAGAAGTCTGATACAAACGGTAGATACTGAGCCACTACATTTGTCTCATAACCAATAAGGAAACATGCCATAACAAAGCAGAGAATCTGTGAGCTGTTGAGAGTAGAAAGTTCAGACTCCAAGCCTCGCCATATGCTGTAAAATATATACATTGGACTAGTAGTTTTATGTGAAATTGTGAGACCTTTTTAACTCAACTCGATCTTAAAAGCTAAAGTCAACCTGACAATGCTCCAATTCTTAACAATAAAGAAAGAGCATATTGTTTTCGTTTAATTGTTAATTTATTTAAAATAATGATAGTCGTTATTATGATTTATATCTCCTAGTATATACAGAGGTACACTAACCGCAGAAAGGAAGTAGAGTAACATTAATACATGAAATAAGAAGAGGTGGTTTAGAAGGTCAAAATATGCAAATTTACGATCAATTTAAATTAACGAAAAATCATTAATTTCCCTGATAACGAATTAGTTAACCTTTATACAAACAACAAAATTAGTCACAGCATATTTCGTAAGTTCAGTACGTCTATGTAGCATATTTAATTACATGTTTCCAAAACAGAACATTGATAGGTAAACGAATAAGTGAGGCTGTAGAACACAACAACTGAGGAAGTTATAAACGATGAAATATAACGAATATTTGGATTACACTAATCTGCCACAATGAACACATACTTTTATACAGTTTCAACTGATAACCAGACGAAGCGGGTTTAACTTGTTTTGCTCTGATGATTTTCAACAGTCAAATGTTTCTCCACTTCTGTGTTCCAGAACTACCTGTTACAAATACCTAACGCTGAATGTTTAACAGCGCTTTCAACAATATAAGAACACTTGCGAATAAATAGAGAGAATAACACAGCAGTGAAACAATTAGTGAAAAGCTTTAAAATATGCGCAATAAGAAAGTTGGCAAGAATGCCTATGCCAGAGCTCACATAACAATGTGAAACACACTAACAATATTTCGACATTTAGGGTAACAACAACACAGTAATCGTTCGTTTGATGAGAACTAGTGATCTAGTAGTCACCTATCTCAAGAAAATACGTTCTATATAATTTATTAATACCCTGTAGCGTCACCTGATTACCAAATAGGGTTGATAACTAACCAGTGGAATTTCCACCGGTAGGGTAATCCGTATCTGGTATAGACTTCCTTTATAGGCCCTATACTTGACAGCTATTCTATATCCGATAGTCTCTAGAATGGAGACGACAGTCAGTTCTAGACTTCGCCCTTGGACTCCTCATTCATTAATTTCCGTCTTCAGACGTTTGTCTGTTCTTCCTTGTTAAGTGTTATTTCTATTTGTCTTCTGTTTAGCCGGTATGTCTCATTTCTTTTTATATTCCAATGCACATTTTAGGTCAATTCTTTTCATTTCTTTTAATTTTCGGGCTCATTTTAGATGCACTAACGAATTGCTTGTGTGAAGTATTACTCTGGTTTACTTATTATTATTATTATTATTGGAAAATGGGCCTATGTAATACCAATCAGTTATTTACGTCCAATTTTGATAAACAAAATTTGATAAAGATAAAGAAAAAAAAATATGGGTGGTAACAGCACTATGACTTACGCCGGTCCAGAACAAAATTTGAGGAATGAACTGTCCTAATTCCCAATATTTATTATTTTGTTTAAAACCTGTGATTTTCTATATTGTTCATCAGTTCTAGTTTTCGATTATATCTGTACCTGTAGAAGGAAAAGTTATCTTCTCTTCCTATGTACTCTTTTCATGGCAGTTTATATCTTCCTGTAGCTTATGCAACTATTTCCCCGGTGACGGTAATTTTATATCCCACGGTTACAGCCTTGTTACCACGTTTTGAAAATAGTTCCATTTTTCTGAAAAATATGAAGCCACGAAAGATTTATAGAAATCTCTCGTATAGCTATTTAAAATACAGTTGCAGTTGTATTCTTCGAGAATTTCATGCCATCTGTCTGTTATACAAGCTTATGACGTTCGAGCTTATATGAAAATAAAAAGTATTATCATTAAGAAAATGCTTCTGTTTTGTTTAGACTTAAATTATTACAAAAGGCCATTACTTCTTGTAATCCTTAAATACAGCCTGCAAAGCTAAAATAGCAACACGTGCTTGGATAAGATTTACGAAGATTTAAGTCCAACTGAATTCGCACATAAATGAGTAATCCCACTGTAAATGTGAATCGTAAGAAATAATCAATCCTTATATGGCAAATCGCAGTTGCAGGTAATTGAACTATTCATAGCGAATATATATACATAGAAGTAGCCGTGTGCATTGCTTTGTACAAACTGGAGTAGCGCATATACAAAAAAAATAACTAAACACTTTCGTAACTAAAGCACGAATACGATATACGACAGTTTAACATCAGCAAGTAAGAAACAGCTCAGTAATCACTATTCTGGCTTTTGTTAACACAGCAAATTGTGGATGCATGTTCATAACAAAGTTACGACAAACTTCAACTACGATTTAATGTTGTTCAACCACGATCTCTGGCGAGTAGTTTAACGAGTACCTATCTACACACAACGTACTTCTGCAGGTTTCTGCATACAAATTTTCAATATAATTCTTATCCAGTGTGTTCAAGAGGTCACCAATGTCACGGAATATACGTGTTCGTGAACAAGTTATTGAATGCTTCATTCCTATGATATTTTGTGTTATCACCTTTGAATGTAAAATAACCCACAATTTCTCCTGGATCTTGGGTGGTCTGTAGAACTTTGCTCTTTGGAATTTGCAGGTATTGTTGGGAATCAACTAACTACTGAGATATTTACATCCTATCAAAGCACGTAGTGGTAAAGCAAGTCCATATCATTACTCCTTCATAGGATTTCTGCGTCTTTACTTGCCCGTTCATATCTACAATTTCACACCTACAACACTTCCATTCTAATTATTATATTTCATCGGGAAAATGGCGGGTTTCCATTCATCTTCAGTCCAGTTTGCAATATTAGTTTCAAACATTCAGATCTTGCTGCCTTGTAAAACCTCTGTCAGTTCATTACGCTGATTTTTCTTCCTAATTTCCTTTTCTCACAATTGTGATAGTGCAAAGGTCAATGCGAATGTAAATTGAGAACGAAAATGGGAACACAGTCATAGGTTTTCTAAACCTTTTAAGCTAATTTTACTGTTGTTTTACTACATGTCTTCTTCCTACATCAACGATGGCCGAGATACGATTTTTATGCTGATTCTTCTTCTTAATCACCCCTCCTACCTCTTAATGAAGACTTTTAAGTAGGATATACGTCCCTAAAACTGGCACTGCCCTGTTAATTACACTACTAAGATATATGTTTTTAAAAATTAGGCCCGAAAATAATTTGTTTCCGCAAACCTTCCTTATTGTTTATTTAATAACTCGTGCACACGACCCACGTCATCTTTGTTTTGTTTTTTTTTTTGTTTTGGTTAAGGCGATAATTTCAAGAAAGATTCTTTAGGTTACAAATTAACCAATCAAATCTAAGCAGATAAGGTAAGGACTATCCATTTGTTTTCCGCAAGTTATATATTGTTATAATTCAATTATTGTAGAGTTTTCCTTTAGCAGTTAGAATAAATATGTAAATTATTCAAACCAGTTAGTGCCACTAGGGAGGGTGATAATTGATATGCCACTTTTTCACAGTACCCATTTACTTTTCACAGTACACAAAATACAGTACAAAAATATACGTACTTCGAGTTTCAAAACTATAGTTGTCTAAATGTGCCAATAACTGGCACTTTTACCCTACTCCGATAATTCGTCCGAGAACATACACTTGTATAGCTCCATTCGTGATCTGTTTCACTGATCATTCACAAGTTTCTCAAGTGTCGTTTCTTGTTCTTTACAAACTGTAATACGTGAATTAAATTCGGCATAAGATGATGCATCGATAACCAAGTGAGATAATGAATACAATAATTTTGAAACATAGCATGGGCGCTTTTTTTATCCGCATTTCTTTGTGAGAGTTATGCGCTATTTGCTCTTGTTTTTTTTTTTAATTTCAGTTTTTCATATTGGGGAAAACTTTTAGATTACTTTATAATCGTTTGATACTATGTGTAAAAGAAAAAATGACATTACTCGGGGCGAAGAGCAACCCATTTTTGTCTTACCAGGAGAAAACAGATTTGGCCATTTTTCTTTCGATTTGCAAGTCTGCAAAAAAGTAGTTGAAAAAAGCAGCGAAAGAAAGATTGTGGGAAGGAAACAAAATCGTCTCTTTCCCTCCCTCTATACTTCCTTTTGCGGAGATCCTTTGTTTACGGCGATTGTGGTCTGAAAGGAGATACTGGACCATATATGGGGTTCTATAAAAGAGTCTGCACAAGTGCAGTAGGAAGACTACGATGGTGACTTGTGTTTCTGCTTGACAATACTCAAAAATACACGCTCGAGCAAGCTACGTAGTTGTCATTTTTCCTCAGACGATCTTATATATCCACTCTTCTTTCTTGCTGTCAAAATGATGGCCTGTGTTGAAAGTCAGGCCAAGCCAGAAGAAACTTATTTACATTTCATGTACACGAAACACGCATTTCGCAAGCATCAACTTATGCCTCCCTTTGTGTCAATCTCCTGGCTCTTCCACCTTCTGATTTTCCAGTCATCGCTCTTTTGTCTTTGTGTTTCTCTCCGTTATCTAAATGGACCTATGACTCCAACAGTGCTTCGCAACATCAATTCCGCAAACATTTCATTTTTTAGAAGCAATGACGCGTAAAAATGAAGCGAAAGTGATACACTGTGGAGTGCGGAGGCTCACAAAGAAAGTCGGAAAGTTCTGCAGGGTACGAATCGTAGTTCCTGTGATAGGGGAGTAGGGATAAAACAAAACTCAGGGTGTATTCATTTCCATGCAATAGAAATGGAATCTTTTCTCGCAAGTGATATCCTCTAGTATATTGTATTATATATTTTTAGGATAACTGCCATTATGAGCACTTGTCTAAATACAATTTAATTTACAACTTATTATTTTCATCTTAGTACGAGGTATTGATCCTAAAAGTTAATGTACATATACTGTAACATGCGCGATTTATAATTTTCTATTTAAAACAAGACATACATCATCTTAGGCATTGAAGAATCTTTCAAAAAACCTTTACATTATTTTTTGTAAATTTATTCATTACTTTTACATTTCTGTTAGTTTAGTAAATTGTAGCCAAACTTAAAGATGGGTAGTAAACAGTTTTTGAGTGTTGCTGAGCAAAATTGATTGCTAAAAATAGAATAGTGGACGTAAATGAAAATAAATGGGTCTGCTTGATTCGAATTTTCAAGCATCTTGTATTTAAGTCAATGCAATTACACACGGTTATGAATAGTGCGAAATCAGATGTTTCCAGCATATGCAGCGACATACATGTCACGGAAAATTATGTTTCTTTCCTCATCGTACATGACACCCCCATGCAAATGCTATTGTCCAAACGTCGGATTCATTTGCAACAAAATACATTATAAATCATAAGCCTACAACCATTAGTACAAACAACATATCATTTGTTTAAATCCGCAAATTATATCCATTACAATGAGATAAATTGAATTTTCTTTCAAACGGACTCTTAAACTAAGTAGCAGCGGAATTAATGCTAGCTGTAAATGAATTGTTGTCAAACAAAGAATAATTTTCCTTTTTGGGTTATTCCGACCTTGAAATTTGGAATAGAGCTGAAACGAGTCATCGGGTTCTGGACCGGGTCTATACTCGTGACCCGGTTTGGCTCAGTGGTTGATTTCAACTCGGTGAGCGCAAAACACAGGTTTTAATCCTTTCCGTATTATAACTGCACCGTTGCATTTTAATTGCGCATTTTTTAGAGATGGAAAGAGTCGGAGATGTTAACCCATCCCACCTTCCAGAATACGAAAAATGCACGTCGTACATTTACATAAAGAAACAAGATGTTGATATTATTTCCTTTCTTTTCATTTCTATTTTAGCCGCTATCTTAAATTCACTTAATATGTTTGAAAACAAATTATGTTGTCTTTTCATAGATTTTGCTATTATACTTTCCTGCAGTGTGTGTATTTTTGAAAGGAATTGGTTACATTCTTTTATAAAACACAATTTCTTGAAACAAGTTAACTAAAGTTTCTTCTAAAATATAGTTCATCAACCTTTATACAGAAAACTGTTTCCAATATTAACAATAGATAATGTCAATATGAGTCATTTTCTTTCTATTAATTTGTGAGTATATGAGGAGTGACTGTTTAGAACTCGATAAACGCATCGAAGTTATTTTTACAGATTATTCTTATAGTTTCTCTAATACGAAGGACCCAAATATTACAAATCTTAACATTATATCCATTTCGTTTTTCAGTAGACTATTAGTTTCACTATCCGGGTATCATTTCCAGGTTTGCACGATTTGGACCTTCCTTATTACAGAAATTAAGGAGCCTTCGGTAAAAGTAATTTCGCTACGTTTTTCGTTTTTTTAGAAACGTATTATTAGTCTGTCCATCCATTATTAATAACATTTAAACATGCAGTACATACATCGTTACATATAATTTAATATACGTAAGTTCACTTCTCAAGAACTTTTGTGACACTTTGGTTCAAGCTACGAATTTTTCATTGAATTGAATTTCGTTGAAAGGCAACTTCGGTTTAGGTCGCGGAATCTCTCATAAATTACAATATTGATTGATCCAAGCAATGCAAACAAGACCAAGTAAACAAGAATTAAAATCGGCTCAACGGGTCAAGATTTGATTATCGAATTGCAGCTCACTGAGTCGGTCTGCTGATTTGATTCAAGACTGAGTCACCGAGTTAGTCGGGTCATGACTGTATTGATACAGTCACCTGGTTTCTCGGATTTATTTTCTGATCGAGTCATCTAGGTCCAGGTAAAGGCGGGTCAACGAGTCAGAAATGCCCCAGTATCAGCTCTGATTGGGAAAACACTTCTAATTCAGATTTGAACACTTGTGAAGTGCGTACCTGTTGCCAAAGGATATATAATGTATTTTCTTCTTAAGTAATGTTTATTTTAAAACAACATATAACATCAAAGGGAATCTTGGGTAATAAGTCAAAGTCTAACTGTGATAATTTAGGAATTTTATTCAAACTTGTGAAATTAACAAGCATGTTAGCCATCCGCCGTAGTTGTACAGTCTGAGGCGTCAGGCCAGAGTATTGTATGTTCTATGTTCGAATTACGGCTTGGTATGGATGTTTGTGAATTTTAAAATTTAACAGTACATAGCCTGTTAACGGTACGCAATCAAAATTAACCATAATATAAAAAACACTACTTACAAATGATAAAAAGAGGGAGTGCAACTAACGAACAGGCACTCGGAATAGTCCAATCTTGGATTCGAATTCCTATTTTGTCATCTTGTTTTGGTGTTTCTTAACTTTCTCTATATTAAATATCCTGACAGTAATTTTCACTAAGACCATTATCGTACGTTTCCATATTTTCTTCAACAGAGAGATTTGGATATTTACAATAAAAGGCAATAATAACTGTAACATATAATAATGATATTCCACTAAATGTAAATTTTGATTATTTGCACCTTAAAAATCATTAAAGATTCCGTAAATATTGTTTTTATCACACGAGTGAGAAAACAGATTGAACAATAACGAATTAATGACTTTTAAATGTTAAAGTATCTAACATATAAGTAAGCAATTTTGAACATCTAAATGATGAATTACGAATAAACTCACAGCTAATTTGCGAGGACGCACGCCATACTAATTAATAGGCACAGTACAGAAAATGTAATAATGAATGATTTGATGTCTTACTTTGTCAAGTTAATTATTTTAAAATGTATTCTAAATCTTTGAATACCTTAAATAATCTTTACTGAAAGTTTAATTTCAATACAATAGTAGTACATTAAATTTCAATACACTGTTATCCAAAAAAATAGTAGCTCAACAAAAGTCTGGTTGTTTTATATGCTAGGAAACAACTACTGGGCACACTGTCAAATTATTTAGAAAATCTTCAGAAAGGTCATGCAACAGACATAGTTGCATAGAATTTTCCAATAACTTGGCTGATATAAAATATCTATAATTCATATTTCAGGCATATCGTGAATGAAAAGAAATCTGGAAATATCCAATAAGTAATCTTTAAACACTTCCTGTGTATTTTTCTTTTATTTTAGATTTTGCCTTGAATATTATTGTATAGCTGTTTACATTTTAGACACTGTTAATATATGGTTATGCAGCCTGAAATTGTGAATTTATTTTAAGACCTTTGAAACGTTGGCTGCGCCTGGATGACGATGGAAGAATTGGAGGAATGAAAAAAGAGAAAGTGAAATGGAAGAACTTCGAGAAAATCCACTTACACGGTGTTCGTTTACCACAAAGCCTACATGACATGAGTAGGGATTGAACTGACGACCCAAATCATCAAATGCAATATTTCTATCATTGATCTATCGCGGCCCATGTAGCTTAGAAAGAATGCCAACAAGTTATAAGTAGTCATTAATTTTCCTATCTATACAGTGTGTCCCCGAAATAAAGGTGTAAAATTCTGTACGTGATTATGTACATCATAAGAATAAATAGGATACTTTGAAGAAATTCCGAATTGTGATTAGTTTCGGAGGTACAGTCACTCAAAGCTATTACGGCATCTTCACAAATGATGTCATATCTCGACAATTGCGCAAGCGTTGTCAGCTTAGCAAATCACACTCAAAGTAGTGCGCAATACATCTATTTAAGTTAACGAGCCACCGTACCTCAGTGGTAGATCATTGGTGTAACATTCTGGAGTTCCTGGGTTCGATCCCGTCATGTTCATAATAGGCGCTCGCCGACACCTTCCCGAATCCTTTACCCTCCCCTAAACCGGTCTAAGCCTTAGATGCCTAAAGGCCATAATTAAAATTCATCTATTTAAATTATATTGATGATTGGCGAATACAGCTAGAAGGGTGTTTCTATACTCGCTCTTTTAATATATATAATATCTTCACAATGAATTACTTAGGTTGCAAAACCTGTATACACAGCAATCCCTGAATCAAAGACATTGCTTAAGTAGATGCGTTAGATACTACTTCGAGTATGATTTGCTCAGGCGACGCCGCTTACGTTATTAAGTGTCGAGCTCTGACGTCATTCCTAATTATGCCACCGCATCGTAACTTTGAGCGGCTGTATATCCTAAAATATTAATAATTTTGATTTTTTTTTTTCAAATGAACTTTTTTCGTGTTTGGGCGTAAATCACCTCTCAAAGTTTGCACCATTATTCTGAGGACACCTTGTGTATTAGAAAGTAGTTACTTATGAACAAATAAGCAAACTTATCAAGATAAAACGGGTATTTTTTTACAAAGATTATTTACTAATTAAATCGAAACGAAGCTAAGTGCAAAAGGAAAGTTAACAAAGTTTTCTACGATACATCTTCACTTTATTCTACAAATTGTAGGCATTACTTCGAGCAAACTATAAATAAAATATAGGGATGATGTTTATAAATCCGTAAAGTGTATTTTATTTTACCGTCTATACGTTTTTGTGAGTGTCACATTTTTTCGACTCTAATACAGAAGAAAACGTATTGCATAACACAGTACAAACTGTGGTATCTAACTTGCTTATATCATTCAACTGACCTGTATATTGCTTTGCAATGCTTATGTAGAGATAAATGCTTATTTTGAATTCTGAAAACAACTATTTGATTATACTGATTACAACAAAGTATATTTTATTTTATTCTTCATGATGAAGAACGGTAGTTCTTTGAGTGACGCTGACAAATAAGTCGAACAAAATAATTCACATTTCTGATGATAGCACTGACCCCAGACCATATGGGCGCCCGAAACTTGCGTAATCGTAATCTACGCTTCAATACATTTCAAACGGTTAATCATACGATAAATTCGGCGAATGGGTGCAGAAGTTACGATGCAGTTTTTTTTTTAGCTGAATCACACAATTTTTACAAAAGATAGAAACGTATGCCTGCCATTCTGTCTATCGTTTTGTTTTAGCCCCAAATGGGTGCTTCCGGAGGGTTTTGGGTGTCAATTGCGGGCCCTAACAAGTTGAAGTAGATTGAAGCTTATTTTGTGATAGAATTGACCGTTTTCGAGATACGGGACTTAATATGGTCCAAAATTGAGCTTTTGTATGAAGACTGCGTACTCTTTGTTTAACAGGCAGCCTTAAAAAAATAAGTGATATCTGTATAGAAACACTTTCGGGATAAACAGAAGAGTGACACAAGAATTCTGCTCATAAAAGAAGTGATATCCATTTTGCGAGTGCTTTTCTTTGTGTCACTATAGCGTAAGTAATAAAATTAATAGGTTTAGTATCCTCCCTTGCGCCATAGTGACACAAAGAAAATCACTCGCAAAATGGATATCACTTTGTGAGTAGAATTCTTGCGTCACTTTTCCCTTTACCCCGAAAGTGCTTTTATACTGATAAAGTAATAAGAAATAATTGCACGGAATGACGATACACAAAGTCATGCATTAAGAAACGGACATTCATTATAGGGGTTGAATTTTGCCACATAAAAAAGCATAGGAAGAGGAAAAGTAGGACATTAGTAGTGGCATCACTGTGGTGATTAAGCAGATGAATCGTTTGTTTTTGGCTTACACCGGATAGTGGTCAGGGTTCCCGAATAATGCATACGACTCAAATACATTGAGGATACAATGGGCGTTAATGAAACTCCGTGCCGATTGCTGAATGATGAACACGTACATTTACTCTTCTTCATTTTAAAAATAAGGAGATAACACCTCACACTTTCCAGTTCATATCTTGTAGAATGAATGCGGAAAGATTATGCTCTTGTGAATAATTTATGAACAAATACTTTTTTTGCAGCAAATAAAGAGCCTAAAATAAATAGGTGAATTAAAATGAATAAATCATATTATATTATTAAATATATTTCCAACCACTCATGATAATGTTTGTACTATAAATGGATCAGTAATATTGGCGCACTATCGTGAAATTTAATGCATAAAATTAAATTCCCAAAACACTGTTCCACAAAGGAAAACACTGAAAATTTTCGCTGTTAAATGAAAGTCACAAATGCATCATAATTAAAGTGTAAAACAAACTCGCAAGTTTACTACCTACAATTTGAAAAATGTAAATAACACAAAAACGAAATTTCTTTGCCTGCAAAAGCTTTTTTTAAAGTTCTCTGTCTTCATTAATATTTTTATTTCATTTAAACTTAGCGTTGACAAAACAATCACTAAAAATAATAAACAAAGGTTATTACTGTTCTAACTGCCCGGAAATCAATTTGGTTCTTTAATTGTTACTTGGTGTCACTACAAAGTAAAATACGTTTTAGATCCGAAAAGGTTTAGCTGTCATTATGGACTGTGTTTAGAAACAATTTTATGGAAACATAGCAAATCAAACAATATTATCAAACTGTACATTGAATAGGCCGAGAATGGATGCTACGAGACCGAGTCCTGGTTGCTTAACGAAATGGCCTGTTAGAGTCAATTATATGGAGTACAGTAAACATAACTTTACAACATGAGCAGAAAAAATATCAAGGAAACACTAATTTACATAGAATCACAAAAACACACATACATTTTCTGTTTTTTTTTTAAATAAACAAATGTATACTATATGTTTTAAAATTCGTATTTTTCAAAAGGAAAATACTATATTCTAGAAGACATTATTAATTTGCTTCTTCAGTTGAGCGTCCGGTGAAATCCAAAGTCGATTAAACCAAAATCTTTAAGATGACATCTACTACACTTTTGAAATATCATATATTTTCTCTGGATGAATTTGCATTGCAATGAGCTTCCAAAGGACCACAACTTGCTTGTTCTAAGTTTTTTCTTAAGTTTATATATATATAAGGAAAATATCTGAAAATAATTTCTCCATTTCAATTCCATACCATGAGATAAATGTCTAAAAACTTTTAATTTGTAACAAATGAATGTTTGTTAATAGTTATCAGTTTATTGGAAGCGTTTAAAGTAAATATATATCATGACTACTATTTTTATAACAGATATTTATAGATTCGGGTTACAATTTCAAGTAACCGGTTGGATATATGACATTATTGAATATCTAGTAACTACGATGGTTTCGTTATGATTTTACCTTTTACCTCTACCTTTTACGTTCTAAAAAGTTATTGATTTTTAATATTGGTAAAGCTCTTTAAGTTGCTGTTAATAACTTTAAATGAACAGTTCAACTCAATAACACAACAAAACTATGTAATATACAAGTACAGAAAACAGCAAATTTAAAAATGATACTTACAGTCCAATATAATTAGTATTAACTTTACTACAAAAATTGAACAAAAGCGTTTTCTACCTTATGTAAACTATTTCACCCTACACAGCAATATATCCAAAATTCGCCATGCTACAATCAAGTGAAAATAGTTATTTTCACTATTTCCAAAATAGCGGCTGCGTAAAAGTATGACACTTGGATTTCCATTCATTCTAATTTCCTAGAATTAAAAGCCATTTTAAGCCTAGTTTTATGAACATACTTTGGATCTTGTGTATCTGTTCTGTAACTTCTTTGAGCCAAAAGGTATAATAATTATATTATAATAACCACTACGCTGAATGGCCGAAAAGCGGGGACTGAAAAATACAGATTTATAAAGTCAGTCATATTAGGGTATCAAATGAAAGGAATTTTCCAGCTCAATATGAACATGAATTATTTTTTTTCATATCGAATATCATTTCGTTGGGCCAAGCCAAGCAATATGGCGCCGGGTTTGAAGTTTGAGTTAGTTTTTTTTAAACGATTCTCTTAACTAAGGGCCTTTTAAAATGTATTAAAAAGCTCGATGATCAGTTTTCTGCTAAACAGTGACTGCCATTTTGGTTTTCAAACAGTTTTGTGTTTGCTACAAATTGTTGAATCCCTAGAGTCGTTTTCTGAAGGAAATAATTAATATCCATTCAAAATATCTTTTCCATTTGATAACCTATATCACATAATTTA
>JAGDQP010029283.1:0-23481 GCA_022664845.1 Lepisma saccharinum | reverse complement strand
TTCACATTGTGTTTATACAAATACAAAGTCCATATAGGACGTTCTTGTCTCAACTCCTTCCCAGAATCTTGAGGGCCTAAAAGTAGTAATTTGGTTGATGCTCACTCATGACTTTGTGGCATTACTACAGGCACTTAGAATTGAGATGGTAAAAAGCACTGCATTAAAGATCACTTCATTACCTCTCGAATGGTGTTTGTCTCATATCTGTAGCACCTTTCATTTGTGAGGTATTGCATTTGCGTGCATCCTGATTTTCTCATGATTTGCCACACGCTATGTTGGAAATATGGCCGCCGTTGCCATACGGGATGGAATCCGTTATTTTTTTCTAATCATACCATTGTGTTTATGAAACAAGTACCAATGTATCGGAATGATCAGAATTTTCAAAAATGGTCGTGGAATCACCATCGGGTGATTTTCGTTGGAATGACCCAAACCATACTGCGTCATACCACTAAATCACAGTCGTTTTAATTGTGTAGTAGATGTTTCACCTATAGAGACAATACAAATTTTCTGGTCAAGAATGAAATGAGAAAGAAAAATAAACAGAAGAGAATCTTTACCTATTGTATGTATGAGTTGAATCAAGACTTACACAATGCTTTTAACATGCAATAAATAAGGACCGGCTCTAAGTTTTAAGCTTTTTCTTAGTTTCAGAGTTATTGTAGCGAATACAGTTGTTTATTGCATAAAAGAAGCGCATGTACTTGAAATCATTCTTGTTATCATATTTTATTCAAAACTGATAAAAAGTTTTTGCTTCTGACCAGGCCCTTGGGGGCAAGATAAGAGTGGTAAAGCAGGACTACATTAGTGCCGAGTAGCATTTGCATGAAGGTCTGTACTGTGCACCCGCATTCTGCACCTGAGCATGGTCTGAATTACACGCTAATACTTGGTCTCGTTCTGAGAAGCGTATGTGCTTCAGTTAGGCGTAAATGGCAACTCAGACAAAACTGATAAAAGATGCAAGATACAGGAGAAAATAAATAAAAGTAGAGACCGTTAAATTTGAACCTTAATTTGAATATTAAGAACTGTCATCTCAGGTGGTCGCTTCTCATTGGTCAAAAATTGTAGCGTTTTTTTTTAGGGGGGGACATTGTGGGGGATTAAGTCTGTTATAATTTTGTATGAGCATGAAAAATATTTGCATGATGCTATAAAAAAAAAATATTAAAACCGCTTGTGCTATTTCTTTTCTTTTTCTTTGCCTCTTTCCAGATACGGAAATCTTTGAAGAAGAAACATACTTTGCCTAACTTTAAAATGCGGTATAAACCATTCTTTACTAAGCCAGATCCTACTGAAGATGATCAATATAGGACTAACACTGTATGTCCAGGCATTCTTCAAGTGACTATTGTTGAATGCAGTCGTTTGATGGATAGCTTACTAGCAGGAAACATTTATTGCTCATTAGCAGTTGGCAAGTACTTTTTTTTCAGCATTAGCTACTGTTGTTAATCTTCTTTTAATCAAAGTTAGCACAAAATTGACAAGCATGGGAGTAATTTTTTAAGGTAACTTTAGTGTGACATTTTAAATTAATTATCGTGCATGATTTGGCTTAATAGAGGTGCGAAAATAAATTTATTTGTTTTATTTTTTAAATTAATGTTTTCAGAATCATTGCTAAGGAGAAACTGAGCATTGAATTTCTACGAAGATGTATCTCAAATTATGTTATTCCAAGGTTTGCGAAATGAAAGTATTTTTCGGGAATGAAACATATCAAGGGAAAATTGTAATTGAGGTTTGTGACAGAATGTATTAGAGATATGTTCATGGAAATTAAGAACCTGCAATTTAAGCTCCCGAAAATCAAACTCAAGATCAGCAATTCCATACCAACATGGTCATGGGATGTCATTGACAAAAGTATATGGTATAATGAGCCCAAGGAGCTGAAGAGGAAATAAATAACACAGAACCAGGAGTTATACAAGTTAGAGCTGCGATTGTACTCACAATCGCGAAGGTTCCGATCCCATTTTAGTCATGTAAACAGCAATTTTTATAAAGTAGGTTGGCAACACTGATGACTGCAGTGCTTAGGTACGGGAAAACCCACAGTATTTTTCTATTGTGTCGAATAATGTTTATGACAAGTTTGGCGCAGCTGGGTATAACTGAATGGAAGCAATTTGAACTAATTATTTTTCAATGAGTTGGCAACACTGAACTACTGCACTAGTCAACAGGTTTCGGTGGCTCTGAGCTAGTCTAACTAAGAATTTTCCAACGATACCTCAACCATCTCACTACATCTTGTAGTTCCATCCAGAGATTTAATTTCTAGATACGGACGGACGGACACTTTGAGCGGGATTATAAGGTCCCGTTTTTGCTATAGCTTCACTATCAAGGGACCTTGGCCTGAGCCAAAGTTGCCTAAAGGCCTAAAAAAACTAAATTCAAATCAAGGGACCTAGAAGGTTAGGTGTTACACTACATGTGCAAAGGGAAACAAAGTGGACTGCACAGCTGGAAGACGCATCGACTTGCGTTGACGTACCTAATCCAAAGGAACAGGGTAATACGGGAAAATCAGCCGTAACAGAAAATTGGAGTATATGTAAAGCACCATTTATTTTCAGGATACAAAGGTGTTTAACAAAACCAATAATTTTTATATTTTATTTTATTTATCAGAAGTTAGCACGGATACAGCAAGGGCCATTTTACACCCTTTCTGTAACAATGTTAAATAACAACAACAACAAAGAATTATACAGTAGGAATAAGCTCAGGTTTTTTCATTCCCGATTCTCATAATTCTTTAGAAATTCACTTTTACTGAGGCAAAAAATTGGTGGCAGAGGAAGAGTATTGTAAAAATATGACAATCTGTATACGAGAGATCGTTGGACCAAGCACAATCTAAGTTTTGAGAGGTAGAAATGATGTTGGGAATGGGTATTTTGTCTGTGTACTCTTAGGTTGAAAAGCGGAAGAAGGTCGTTGGTCCTGAGTGTGCCCTGAATTATTTTATAAAGAAATTTTAAGTCATTTAGTTTTCTTCGCGTGTCTATGTTTTTCAAGTCAAGAGAATTCAATGACTGTGTTAGATTTATTTTCGGAGGTTGGGTATTCTGTGTTGCATAATACGAATAAAGAAATCTTGTACTTTGTACAACTTAAATAATTATTCCGAGATAATTATAAAGGAATCATTTGAAGTGACAATACATAAAGAGAACTTCAGCAAAGAAGACATTAAATCAAATTTGGAAAAATACTTTTGAAACTTTCAAATCTGATTTATCGTAACATCTTAGACATTGTCTGTGGATAGGTCGGTGAAATTAGTAATTAAAATTTGTATAAAGATTACCTGGCGTAAAAAAAAGCGCATAAATTTCTAATATTCTGTCTGGTTTTATACAGTTTCGAATATCAAAGATGCCGTGGATGTCAGGTAAAGCAATGATGCCGAAAATGTGGAATAAAGAACACTATTCTCTTAGTAATATTCTGAATAGTTGAATGTAGTTATGCGATGTAGATCCAACTCCAAAACCGTATTTTTTCGTATAAGCAGATTTCATGAAAAATAGTTGAAAAAAAAGTAGTAGGTTCTTGCGTTTGGTATTTGGTTCTTGAGTCTCCAGAAACCACGTTTTAGCTAGGATTTTTTTTTTTTTCATAACCTTCGTGATCACTGACATACAGAATTGAATATCAGAAGAAATAGCTCCCTTGGTTCCATATTGCAAACCGTATTTAGTTAATGGTGTTAATAAAAGTTTTATTGTAATTCCTTTTTGCCAGTTTTCGCATAATTGATGCTTTCATCAGCTTGGTTGCCTCACTAGAAGTTTTAACCAACCAAAATGTTCTTGTAGATTGATAGATAATCATTGAAAATTTAATTGGTTGTGAATTAGTGCGAAAACTATGGATATAATTCGAATTCTGAGATTCTTCCAAGAGCCAGGCATGCACATACTATTCAAGTTTTATGTTCTGTCTGTTCTGTTTAATTCAATGTGAAGGCCCCTTTATAGCTTCTACATTTCTGCTTTTATTACGCTTTCGGTTTTTAATTCATTTTACCGCTGGTCTTTACGCCACTCATTTTTTATTTCTACCGCTGAAGTTTTTGTTGTTTTCTGCTGTTAATAGTTTAAATTAGTCATGACGAAGATAAGGGGCTTTTAAGTATGAGACGAGCGTAAGCGATAGTGATGTTACCGCCTATAAACTTTAATTTATCTTATCGTTAAGAAAATAGTACAACCAGTATAAATACTAGTTTCTATCTACCAGAACTTGAAACTACTTGTCAATCATTTACCTATTATTCTCTTTAACAGATTCCACTCCCTGGGTCGAAATGGTTCAATCCGACAACTCCAGATACATGACGCTTGATCTCAATATCGTGAAACAACCTTCCAGTCAGCTGGGAATAGTCTTCAAACAGGAGTTTATCTTGGGCAAATATAAGCATTGTGTGATGGTGGAAACTGTGATACCCAATTCTCCAGCTTATCTCGCTGATGTGCGTAAGAACGATATTCTTTTAGCTATAGATGGGAAGACGGTGACTTCTTTAAATCACGCTGCTAAACTTTTAAAGAATGCTGGCGAGAGGTTTGGTGTACGAGTTGAGCGGGTAATGAGTCATAAGGTACAACAACAAGAAGGAGCCAAAGAAAAGGACCCACTTGAGAAGGTACGTTGTCGTCACTTTGATTCAATATTTCGTATTTTACTTAGTAATAAGAAACATCTCCATAATCTCAAATACAAGGATTGTTCCTCTTTATTAGAAAGTGTGTACGGTCATAATCAACCAGAACGCTAATGGAGTTCCGACCATTGCGTAAGTTTTCGCAAAAAAGAAACAACCCTCGTATTTGATTCAAATGCAATCATAAAGAATGAAAAAATAACCATGTTTTTGTATGTTGATTTTGGTGCTGCTGTTGGGACTTCTTTACTGTCAACTCAAATGTTTCTCTTACTTGCCCTACGGATCAATTTTGATCGTTCGATCGCGACCTAATTAATATTAATTAAACATGTGACGAGGACCACATCATGATCTGGTATATGTCCAGTACATATTCACTGAACGAAAAAAATAGGACTTAACAAATTGAATATTTTCGCTAAGCTACGTTCTGACATCTTCAGATCCTGGAAAGGTGGGGTAAACACCAGAAATCGGATGATTCCTGTCACATAATTACGGAAATAGCAAATATCCATACGCAAAATAATAATAATAAAACATTTATTAATCAGTTCAGTTAATATGTTGAAACAACGGCTAAAATTTAATTTTATTCGTTAATTAAATCCATTTCTTATTCAATTGTCAGTGATCCAAAATTAAAGCCGGCTTTTGTGTGTGTATATTTGAACGCTTTTGTATAGTGTTCTTTCTTTGTGTGAGTCCATTTTTTGTAAGAGCTTTGCATCAGCTATATTACGTTTTGTGGCTTTTAAATGTTGTGGCAAGCGCGTCACAGGTGTTTCATTTTTAGAGCCACTTGGTGTTCTTTTAATATTATCTTTAAATTTCTCCTCGTCGTACTAATATATTGATCTTTAGATTTTCAGATTACTATACTGTTCGCTTGTTTTTAACATGATCAAAACGAGCGCATTCCATAGCAGACTGACGGTTACTTCTGAATATAAGAACACTTAGACCTTATATTCATAATACTAAAATAGATAAATACGCTTACAATGCAAAGTTAAACAATATACAAAACAGATATCAGGTTACAGTTTTGAGAATCAACGTCTTCTTCAGACTAAACACATCTGAAACCACGATTTGCTGGTCATCTAGTTAAATACTCAAGGGGTCACCAATCATGTGTGTTATTAAAAGTTCAACTTTTGTCTCTCATATCTTAAAATTATCACTTTACGGAAGACCTCTCAATCAAAAGACACTCCCAGTCCACATCATGTGACTAACTCCTTAAAAATCACTTTATAGTGTCGAAACTGTAACGTGTTATCTGCTTCTGTATTTCGTGACATTTCCTTATCAGCAACTTTTTCTGTTTCTGTTAATTGTTTGCGTTTTTGCTCTGTGTTGCCGTATGGATGTTTAGTTGTTTCCGTAATCAGACGACAAGAATCATCCGATTATCCTGCTTTTACCCCACCTTTTCATCTTCCAAGGACTTGAAGGTGCAAGCACTTAGCCTAGCGAAAATATTCCTCGTGTTAAGTGTCTTTCTTTTATTCAGTGAGGGCGTACTTTACGTATACAGGTAAAACCATCATTAATATTACCCGTAGTTTCTTTGCGAGGCAAATTAATGAATAGTTTAAGTGAAGCCGATTAATCTTAATATTCTCTTACTCTATCTATTGCGTGTCATAAATACCATTTAATTTATTAGTTGTATTTATTTTCTTTTTGTATATAACACCATACAACACAACAGACCTTAAGCAGCATTTTTCACACATTTTGGAAATACCCATCAGTTGTTTTTTTACACTCTTATTTTTTTCTCATGAACTAGAAATAAACAAAATATATATTTATTATTCTTGGTAACCTTTACAATATTTATTTACTTTGGGTACGATTTGTCTTAATGTTTCACCACAAATATTACATTATATTAGATTGATTTTCAGTGATTTTTCTGTTTCTCCTTATTAGTATTGGGTTAGGTTACATGTAACACTTTTTACACCGTCTCGGTTACAAAATGCTGTAATGCTACTAATGTTTAAATTTGGTTTTCCTTTCTACGATATCTAATTTTCCATTTCTCCTATTTCTTTCGTCACTCGTATCTTTTAGAACACAGTGATGCCCAACCTTGTTTTGCCCATCGGCCACATTAAAATTTAGCACGATCTTCGCGGCTCCACCGTCTAGGGGTTAGAGTGTTGGACTCGTGTCCGTGTGGTCCCGGGTTCAATTCCCGGCTGGAGCACCCCACTTTTCGGCGTCCACCCAGCGTCGTGAGGCAAACTGGTAACTCACGTGAATGAAGACGTGACGACCACTTGGCTTAGAAAACCCCTGATACGCCTGTTCACGGTCAAGGATACGCGCATGCTGACCCCACGGCCGTCACTCAGGTGGACGCAGTTCCACCAACCGCGGACAAATGGCGTTGGGGCAGGTTGTAACGCCAGTGGTTATTATATTATGTTACGATCTTCGCTGGCTAGAGCATCTTCTGACATAAATAGCATAGAAATCGTACGCGTTGTTTAATTGCAGCTTTTAACATAAGAAAATCCTTCACACATAAGACAGTTAATGTTTGGAAAAATAGCGTGAGGCAAAAATCAAAGAATTAAAATGGTTTTTTTTTGTAATTACAATTTTTAACCCAATTTTTTGTTACTCCGTCATTTCTCAGTTGAGGAAAGTTAATTTCATGTATAGATTAAGAAGGAGAAATAAAATAAAACCTATGTTTTTGGTATGTGGCGGGCCGTAGGTTTGGCATCACTTCTAACACATATTTTTGGCACATCATATATTATTCCGAAGAAGAAATGTGTTAGAAAACATTAAAGGGAATACTTATATTTCTGCAAATGAAGGCTGCTTTTCACGCTTTAAGTAACTAACAGTGTAATGGAATTTGGCGAGTTCGTGTTAGTGTAACAGGAGTTGTTGAGAATAACAAAGAATCTAAGTTGTCAATAGTTAAGCCATGTGTTAGCTGAGTTTGTAAAATTCGGAGGTTATTGATTGAACTGGTACAGCTATGGACAAAAGTTTTGATGCATGTTTTTAGAGAAAGAATATTTCTTAGATTTGCAGAGATGTCTCTCCTGTGTGTAACATCTACGAACAAAAATTAGTAGTAGTAATTCACATGGGCTACACAAATATTCCTCGCCGGGATAAAGCCAGGGAATTATACAGCTTAATGAGATTTTTAGACTTAAAATTTTTTAGCCAACGAAAACTTATATTTTTTCAAATATCACTCTTTCTTAGCTAAATATCAGGACATTTTCCACAAAAGTATGTCATGTTATTGCGCCTATCTCTGTAAGTCAACAAATGCATACGATATTTCAATATATGTATTTTTGTAAAACGAAAAAGTTATTGAAATGCGTCAAAACTTTTGTCCATGGCTGTACAACGAGAGCTCAAGTTAAATTAGTTCATTTCTTGATATAAGTGTACAAGCTTTGTTGCTTCTTTCATTCTTTTATATTTTTTTGCTTTTTTTCGTATTGTACATGTTGAATTTCAAACTTCAGCTGTAAAATTTTACGTGTTCGATCTGAATATATTGTGTGTATATATATATATATATATATATATTCACTTTTAATTTGGTATTTCAGGAAACTGATGATGCACTTGACAAGCTTTCTGTCAAAACTTTATACCCTAATGGACATCGACATTCTGAAGGAGATGCCAGTAAATTATCAGAATGTGGTAGGTTTTCGCTGCCTGGATCGCCAGTATTGCAAAGAGCAGGTATAAGGAAACGACAGGGCTCAGGAGATAAAACAGACAAGGAAAGTGATAGCAGCAGCTCAGGAGCTCCGTCAGTGCCAGGTATTATTTTCTTCTGTCTTTTCGCTTTCGCTAAGTTGACGTCGACTTGCAGGATTTTAACCTTTTTCCATTTTACAAATGTCTTGGAAGTCCACATTCAATACGTCGTTTGGAATGATAAAAAATGCAAACATTTATGAAAAAAATAAAGGAAAATACTTACAACTTATATGTTCCGTATTAGATCACACACACATATTCACATGTATAAAAGTCACTACGATATTTCGTGCACACAGGTGCATGTATTCATGTGTAGAGGAAAAGAGCGAAGTGCACGTGTTCACAAAGTACAAGATTGAAGAGACAGTGGCGACACGTAGCGGACGAAGCATCAAACTTGGAGAACAACTGACTGCCGTAGTGCGTAGATTTACGGAGCTTGGAACAATTTACAGCTATGTAGCATGTAAGTACAAGGTGGGATCGTGGATGGAAATGTGTTGAAAATGCAGAGCAAACTGGAAGTTTAGAGTTATTGAAGTTTAAGGCCATTATACATTTTCGCGCTTAAACCATGAATAAAGGCACTCTTCCACAGACGGCGTGTTGAGGTGCTGTTTGTAGGGGTTAAACTGTGGATTATGGCAATCAGGAAAGATAGATGAAAATTGGTATTATGGGAGTGTAGGATTTCTTTGACCTTGGTTAGTTTAAGATGGAACTAGGTGATTAGACCGTCTCTAATCCAGTGCCATCCTAAACTAACCAAGGTCAAACAAATCCTACACTCTCCATTCTCCAATCTTATCCATCCAGACACAAGATCAGTATTCCCACCAAACCGAGATTAGTTTTTCAGCACCCACCTGATCTTAGTCCGTACGAATCCTTCCACGCCACCACCGCAAACCGGCGCCCATGCATGCATGAGGCCCAGATGTAAGACCTGCTCTATTTTCATCACTTCTCCCACAGTCACTACAATACTGCTAATGGCCGGTACATCCTAAATCCCAAGGGTACATGCCATATCTCTGTTATATACATGCTAACCTGCAAGTTCTGGGATGTTTTTTATGTGGGGGAAACAAGTGGTGCTCTCCACATTTGTATTAATAACCATCGTCATTCCTGTACTATCAACAAACCGGATGCCCCAGTCTCCTTACATACCGAGTCCCACAACACCAATTTTGATCTATATTTCCTGGTTGCCATAATCCACATTTTACCCCCTACGACCAGCACCTCAACACGCCGTCTGTGGGAGAACGCCTTTATTCATGGTGTAAGCGCGAAAATGTATCCTGGACTTAACCTTCAATAACTTTAACCCGATTTCTCTGCATTTTCAACACTTTTCCTTCCGCAGTCCCCCGGACTTACACACTGTACAGTTGTCAATTGTTCCACGCGCCATACAGCAATCAACTGTTCTCCAAACGATGCGCCGTCCGCTACGTGTCGCTACTGTCGTCCTAGTCTTTTGTTCTTTCCACGTTTGTGCGTCTCTCATCCTCTACAGCAAATCTACGATATTAATACCGAAATATCGCAAGTACTCTTTATATACTAGTGTTTAAGTGTGTGTGTTCGTCTATGGAACAATAAGCTGTAAGTACCCTTCCTTACCATAAATGTACCTTAATATAAATATATATATTTATATATATACTAATTTTATAATATATGTAAATCTACAATTTTCTAATAGAAAAGGCCTTACCTGAACAAGTTGTTAAAGAAATACATATAAACTATTCTAAAACATGTTCGTAACATAATAAATAGACAGGAGGTTACTGAATATTGAAAATATATTGTCATTGTGCTTGTCCACAACGTTCAACCGATCTAACGTAAATACCTATGGATACAGTTATAACTATAAATACTTATAAAATAGGCTTTTAAAGGTAAGGTTTAAATAATTTGTGCTATTTATGTCCTGTTTTCGATTAAAAGGACAACTGCAACAAACAATATTTAAGGTACGTATTTCTGACAATACATTCGTTTTCCAAGCGTAAAAATGTCTCTTGTTAAATAATTAAATTCAAACACTCTATTGTTAAGGCAAATTATTTGATTCACTGGAAACCTAAATTGTGTAAATAAACGCTTGAATTTACTAATTGTGTCTGTTTCGGTCGTTTAACTTAAAAAAGAAAACTGTACTTAACAGTCACTCTCGTAACTCAGATATTCGAGTTAAAGCAAATAAGGTATTCTAGATGTTTTTCTTTTCTTCCAGTCCTTTTCCGACCTTATTTACCATCTTCTTGCTTTATTCCTCCGTTGCTTTCGTCATTCTTCATCTTCATGTTGTACTGCAGTGGAGATTCATTTAACGTAGTAGTTCGGAATCTATTTTAAATGTATATTCTTTCATTAGGACGTCCTTTCCTTTCGATGGAAGGCAATTTCACCTTGTCCAGGGGGTCATAGACCTGGTTCTGGTTAGAATACCACTCTTACCATCATCATAAAGTTCACGTTTTAATACTTAGAAATATTTTTATTCAAATTAAAATAATTGAGACTGATTCCAACTCTTGTGTCGTGCTCATATTTAATATTTTTTTGTTGTATGTTTTCTTTCAGTTTCAGTAGCAATGGTAACTTATTGTAATGGTCGGATACTGAGTTTCATTTCCTCATCTCTGTACATTGTGTTGTGTAAAAGTCACTGCACTATACACATGTGACTGGATATGAAGAAAGGTTCTTTGCCTAAATTTTCAGTTCTTAGTTTCTAATGGTTTCAGTATGTTCCATCCTTCTACTTTCGAGCGCAGTTTATCCGAGATCGAAATAGTAGTTTGTTCTAAATCTCCACTTTATTAAGCTTTGAACAGAACTACAATCTTATTTTCTTATATAAAAAAATGTATTATTATTTTGGTTTTACTTCCGTTTTCCATGTTATCTTTCCTCCCTCCCCATCATAGAATGTAGAAGCAAATGTGATTTTTCACGAAGAGAAAGTAACATGGACCGCGGTGGCTCAAGTGGTAGAACTCTCACCTTTGGTGCGTGGGGTACCCTGTTTGATCCTGGCTCGTTCCACTTGCGCTTTGCGATGGACAAACCCTGTGTGCGTGTGTTTTCCTCGGTGTTTTCCCGTTTCCTCCCACTTCCTTCATTCCACCATTTCTCCCATATTCTCCCACCAGTCGCTTCCGCATTACAAATAGCGCTTCGAAAGCACCAACCCAGTTAACGAATCATATTCTTATGTTACAACGAAACAGTGTCGTCAAGTTTTAAATGGGGTTTTCTAGAAAAGTAGATTTTACCCATTAAGCATGTTTCTTCAGAGCCGGTCACATATACATATACGTTGACGAATGCATGTCATAGCTATCATTTTAATTAATAATATACAGTATATAGTCTTTTATGTTGCGGCTTTTTCTTGAGAATTTTTAATTGCTACTTAGGGGTACTGTACTTTTAGTTCTGATCTTCAGTGATTGGTTAAAAGTATTCTCAGATATATGATGGACTTAGGCCGAAGCTGCCTGCCCATAAATGCAAGTTAAATAAATAGATCATTGTTGAAAACTACAAACAATGAAAGAAAACTGTTTTTCTTGTACTATGGTTACACTGGTTGATTTCTTACCAGTTATATTGTTTTCAGGATCCCCATCCAAAAAGCCAAGCCTATTTAATCGGCCTAAACAGTCACCTGATAATTCGACACAGTCAAGTCCGGAACAGAAGAGAAAATCGATTGATATGTCCGTTACAGGTGCTAAAACCACTGAAAATAATGTAGATGAGGAGCAACAGGTATCTGATTCATCGGGGGACACATCAGAGAGTAATGTACAAATACACAAAACAAAAGAACTGCCACCAAATCAAGTAAGTAACGGAACACATTAATAAGTAACTAACATGTTCTCATTAAGTATTGTCTAGTGTTGTTGCTATGCATTATACAATCTACCAAAGAGTGACATCTTAGGTTTGCAAATACAGTGGAACCTCGATAACTCGAATTCCTTGATATATCTAATTTTATTCATTCCCCTTCATCTTCTGTATTTCACTTCGTGTTACAAGGTAACCAAAAAAGTTTTTTCCGTTCTAGAGCAGTGATAAACAAAGAATAATACAGTGGACGGTACGTACCTTTAGGTTTCGACGTAAGCTCCATTAGCATCCAACACCTTTTGCCAACGTTCCTGCAGCTACACAATACCCTGGTGATAAAAGTCGTCGGTCTTCGAGGCAAAGAAGTCCGTGAGTGCGTTCTGCAGGTCTCTCTCATTGGCGAAGGATCTCCCACGGAGGTGGTTGTCGAAGGAATGAAACAGGTGGTAATCTGTTGGCGCAAGGTCCGGTGAATATGATGCATGGCACAGTGTCTCCCAGCAAGTTGCTGAAGGGTCTCCCGGGCCCTCTTTGCCACATATGGCTTGGCATTGTCGTGGAGGACCAGCACACCCTTGCGATTCACCAATGCCGGCCTCTTCTGCCGCAATGCACGGTGCACCATTTGCAAGTGCTGTGAGTAGAGGTCAGCAGTGATGGTCTGACCAGGTGGAAGGAGTTCATAATTCACCACTGGGCAACAAGTCCATCATACAGAGAGCATAACCTTTCGTGGGTGCAGAGGAGATCTTGAGGTATGAGGAACAGGGTCACGTGGTGACAACCAATGTCCTGTACGCTTGGGAGTGTCATAGAGAACCCACTTTTCGTCACCTGTGAGCAAGCGATCAAATATGGCTATGTTCAGGTGCCGAGTGAGCAAGGACAAACAAGCTGTCACTCGTTGTTCCTTGTTAACTGCCAATAATGTGTGGGGTTCCCACTTGCTTAACCTATATGACTTCCCTATCCCATGCAGGTGCAGTCTGACTGTTTCAGCGGAAACATGGAACTTTTCTGCAAGTTCATCACACGTTAGACCACTGTCCTCCTCGATGGCTGCTTTCAGGACCTCGTCATCCAACACATGTGGTCGTCCACTGCGAGGTTCATCAGCAAGGTTCACATCTCCCGAACGGAATTTCTAGAACCAGTGCCTGGCGGTGCGTTCATTCACGGCATTTTCACCAAATGCCTGGTATATGCGGCGACTTGATGCCACAGCTGATAGGCCCACTTTAAAGTCATACAACAAACACACACGAACAAGCTGCTTCGATACCTCCATTTCTCTTTTACACTTGACGATCTATGACTGCTGTGTGTGAGCACCATGCCTATATTACTGAAGGTCGATGATCAGACTAACTTCCGATCGCTTGGCAGGCACGTGCGTCATTTTGTTTCCTCTCTGTGAGCGCATGATTAATGGGACGTCAAAAACGACAAAACGTTTTTGGTTACCTTGTAATTTACCTCTATAAGTCGAGCATTATGAAGTGAATACCTCGATAATTCGAATTTTTGTTGTCTTCTGGACATGCCATTGTACCTCTATAACTCGAGATCTCCTGCTTAAGAAGCTCTAAGTGGAAGAGTTACAGAATAAATACCTCTATAAGTCGAAGTTTCATTCAGGTAAACCTTGTCAGATGCCCACACCACAGCCAGTGCTTTCTCAGTGAGTGTGTTACGGCGTAATCAGTATGCAGTTAAGTTTTTCATATGGTGGAGAAGCGAAAATGCAGGACGCTAACTATAGAAATGAAACGTCCGTCAGTTCCGAACCTCAATATGTCAAAGTTTCATATTATTCCTCTCAATGAAGGACTAAAGTCTTACGTCAGATCCGGTAGGTCGCCATGTTAGTCTAAACAAACGGGTGTTTAGCAGTAGATTTTGTAGTGTTCGATATCAACAACTCCTTATGGTTTGGTTTTGTGCCAGATTGTCATCATTACAATGAGCCACGTATTGCTTTTTTTTCTGTTTCCAAAGGACTGAAACTAGAAAAGGAAGTGGAAGGAGCCAATTACGTAAGTAAACAAATTTCACGTAATGACATTGAACGCAATTTTGAATACGTTGATATCATTATGACGATAATTCATTGCGGAGTTCTTGATTTAAAAAGGGTGATAATTGTATCCAAGAAGCTTAAACTGTTTACTACAGTTAACACTGTTTAGACTCTTGACATTTTCAAAACTAAAATGGTTACGATCATATCATGTCATATTATTCCCATGTTCTTGATAGGGGTAACTGTGTAGAATCAGGAACGAAAAAATCGACGTAGAGGAGCTTAGCTTATCTGTCTGTTCCCTCCCTCTCTCATGTTTAAGTGCTTGGTTTAACCTATGTAAGCTATGTTTACATGTAATCTATGGTTACCTTTAATTTACACATCTAGAGGGTTCTGTGAACTATACGAAATATTGAATATCTGTGACGTGACTTTTCTTTCTTATTCATATTCATTTAAAAATTGCTAATTTGCACGTATACTTATGTAAATAATATTTATTGTAAATAGCCTTCCCAAGCAGAAAAACATTTAAATCATATTTATTTAAATATTTTTTAAAAATACCGAAGTTTGTGCAGAAGTTAGGAATTTAAAATGAATGAAAAAGAAGTTACGTTGCGTTTTTATGATTGATCTGCTATGAGTGTAAATGAAGCAGCACTCCTCTCAATTTCGTAGCGCAGAAAGTTCCTTCCTCGGTGTGTAGATTAGTTTACAGCATGTAAGTACGAAGGTTACCTCACAAGTACTGGCAACTAGTTTTAATGTAAATAATAATTATGGTACCACAAAATGTATGTCCTGCAGACCCCCCACCGTCGTGAAAAATACACGTGACCCGCTTAAAACAGCGTTCGTTCGTGAAAATAGCCATTTTCAGCGGAAAGTATACTTTGACCTTTTCCCATGTGATTTTGTCCTGATATTTAGGCTTATATTGAAGAAGAAATTTCAGACACACACACACAATGGCACCGTAGTGAGACGTGAGGTTGCCCGATTCGCCCATGGTAAATCTGATGGTATTCGGAGCCTTCCGTATCATTGGTAACACGTGGTGGAGGCACCGGGTGACTACTTTTACATCTTCGAAGAGTCGTAGCTGCAGTATGTGTGAGCCTTCCTTATGTCTTGTATGCTGAAGGAGTTAACGCATTTGAAACGGTAACTGTTTGTTTGATTTTTTTCTTGCTGCCTTGATCTGTGCCCATTCCTTATGCTAAACAAAATTCATGCATAAACAGTAGCATATAATGTGACCTTTCTTTTGTATATTGTGAAATTTCGTGGTGATCCGCGTTTTCTCCGACACTATTATCTATCAGAACTTATGCGGTAATCTTCGTATTACATTTGTTCACAGACATCAAGTGCCCTAACCCATATCAAATTCTTTTATTTTTTCCAGGATATAATATTCGATGAGACGTTCAATTTCAAAATAGATGAGAAGCTCAAGTACCTGAATGTGAGTGTGTGGAGCAAACAATTGGAAAACACAGTGAAAGAAGAACTTACAACGAAAATGAATCTCAAAGTTCATAGACATAGTGATTCTGGCTTGTGCGACAGACCAGGATCTCCAAGACTATTAGCGAAGCCTCTTGAAAGGGATATTCTGTTAGGTCACGTCAGCATTCCTCTAGGAAAAATAGCCGTAGAATGTTCAACAACGAATTTGGGTCACTATATTAAAAATTTCTATTTATTGCCTCCAGATCCTGAAGCTACTGCAAGGTATTTATGATATGAAAAATGCATGCATTGTATGAGCTTAATAAATAATTATCTACAGGGTGTCTACAGGTCATGAAAGTCATGAAATTGAGTCATTGGTCATGGGAAAGTAATGAAATTGAGTCATTGGTCATGGAAAAGTAATGAAATCGAGTCATTGATCATGGAAAAGTCATGAAATTGAGTCATTGATCATGGAAAAGTAATGAAATTGAGTCATTGATCATGGAAAAGTAATGAAATTGAATCATTGGTCATGGAAAAGTAATGAAATTGAGTCATTGGTCATGGAAAAGTCATGAAATTGAGTCATTGGTCATGGAAAAGTCATGAATTCAGTCAGAAAACCTTGTAATTTTTAGCTATTTTTAATGGTACTTGTGCCATTTTACCAAATGTGCAGAAAAATATTCTCATACATTTTAAGCATGTTCAATATTATGAATTATTTTTAATGTTATAGCAGGATGCGTTAGGAGACTCATATTTTGTGAGTTCGGGTGTGACAATTCCGGGTTCCCAACAATTCATCATTGTTGCATGAAACGGTCATGAATGTGGTTGCTGTGAATTCTGTAGAGACACTGATCTATGGGAAATTTACTGGTTTAAATGCAGTACAGTGCTTATGGTGGACAGCGTTGTCATATCTCTCGAGACCTCTCTCGCAGAATGTTCGCACGCTCTTGCTCACTATCCAAAATTACAATTCTATTAGAATTTCCTTTAAGTTTCTCTTCGTTTGGTAGGTACACGTATAATTAGTAGGTCAAAAATAATACGGTGTAGAGGGTTTTCAGGATTATGGAATAGTAAACAAATGTTGGAACTTAAAATGAATTACGAAATTGGATACGCGTGATCAATCAATTACATAAATCTTCGGAAACAGGGGCGTCCCGGGAATAGTGCTGCGTGGGGAAGGAGGAAAAACTTCAAAATTTTAAATTGAAACAAACCTGAAAATTTGAACAGGGTAAGAAAGGAAGGTCTGGTTGAGGGGAAGAGAGGAAGAGGACGAATCCAGCTCTTTGATAATATTAGAGAAGATAAAATGTACTGTATGTTGAGATAAAAAAGAAAAGAGCGAAATAGGGATGGAGAGTGCTTAGCCTGCCTTTAAGGACCTGCCGCTTTGGGCAGAACACTGATTATTTATATGAATTCACTTACAGGTGTGCATAAGAACTAGTTTGTAAAACTAAATTTCTGTAATATTAATTACACCTATTATTACGTCTATACAGCACTAAAAGATAACATTTCCGAAACGAACAACCGTAAGTTTAGACAATAAACCGAGCTCAGTCGAAGTTTGAGCACAACTAAGGAGGTATCCAGATGAAACTATTAGAGGAACAGCACGTATTAAACGAGAGTGAAGAACGTCCAGAAAATGGAACCAGTCCACAATGCTTTCTATTCATTACCATTGGTAACAATAAACAATATTTGTTTCGATATCCCAACATAGCTGGTGGTCGAGCGGTCTGCGGCGGTAGGCTATCGACTCAACGGTCCCGGGTTCGAGTCCCGGCAGGGGCATGGGTGTGGATTTTAACACTTAACAGCTAAAGGCAAATCGTGACGGGTCGAAGTCCAAAGTTACTAAACTGGCCCATATAAAAAGTAAAGTTTAAAAAGTTTTACCCAACATAGCTGGGTTAGCATGACCTTAAGATGTCAATCATTAGCCACCCCCTGCTGTCCTCTAAAAGCCTGGCTGTATGTCGTCTTTGCTCTTTGAAGTTGACGGAAATTATTTTAAACATAATGCAGCGTCTTTGACAGGAAGAAAGCAAATACACCGTCCATAAAGAATTAGTCATCCATATTTGACTATGGAACTCCCCATCCAATTATTGGAACAATGTTTCCCAACCTTTTTCGTCACACGAGAACTCCAGAAATATTTAACAAAACTTTGGGAAGCCCCGATGCCTGGCACTTTTTTTTTTTTTTTTAAATCATTTTGTCTAGAGCAAAATATAAAGTAGTATAGTACAGTGGTGAACCAAACAATAATTCGTATATTTTGATACTGATTTTCGTGGAACCCCTAATACTGCGTCGAGAAATCTTACGGTTCAGCGGAACCCTGGTTGGGAATCTTTGAATTAGGATGAACCTTCTGCGTGGTCTAATGCGTAGCGCGGTCTCCTTCACTGTGGTCACCCAGTTTCGATTTCCGGTGGTGGCTCAAATTTTCAGTGTTGACCCAGCGTCGGGATGATAATATAATTTGGGATCTACTTAAATAAGCAGCGGACTGTGGTCACGATAGACTGATAGCTGAGGATTTAAGCATAGGCAGGAAGGATCTTTATGGATGGAGAAGGTTTAACTTACCTTGAAGGACCTGTCACATTTGGAAGACTTCTAACATTTATTTGTAATTTCTCATTTATGAACAGCACTTAAATGGAAATGTACAGTCCTTAACTACATTTTCGATACCAAATCGCAATTTTGTAAGTTCCTGCATTTCAGTTACCTACTATGACAATGACGGCATCAGGATAAAAAGAACGGAAGGCTACAATATTTCAATTGGAAAAAGGCGGGGAACTGATTTAAGTTTGTGTCACATTTAGAAAATAAAGAATACTAACAAAACTAAGGCTACAAGGGGGCTAAGGTTGATTTTATGGGACTTAAGCCCCTAGACCCCATCTAACACCGTCTCTGGGTAGTGGTACACTCATGCTCAAAAAATTTTTCGCATGTCTTTATTTGACAGTTTTTGACAAATAATATTTTTCTCCTTAGTTTTTGACGTTCGCTTAATTGTTATACTTGTAAAGTATGTAAAAATGAATATTTCCTGAAATTTTGTCACAGAAATATTAATAAATAACGAAACTAGAAAGAAAATATTAAAAATTGAGAAATAGTCGAAAAATTTCTGTCAAAAAATCAGAAATTTGACAACATAGGGAAATTCGCAGGGAAATTTAGAGGACAAAAAGGGAAATTGTTTTCGCTCGCCGAAACAGTCCATATCTTTAGCGCTACCTGAAACTGAAAATAGAGAAACGTTGACTCAAATGAACATTACGCAAACAAAGATTCAGATATAATGCATGCGCTATATAATCATGTGACAGAAACTATTATATTCCCCAAAATGGAGCGAAAAAACTTATAAAATCTCATTTAATTTTCGAAGTGAAGACTGTCAAGTAAACGGTGAATCAATGAATGCTTATCAAGCCTTGATGTAGGAACGTCCTCGTGGCGTAGTGGTTAGACTTGGGACTTCTGGTGTAAAGAGTCCTTAGTTCGAATCTCCTCTTATCCCTAAAGTATTTTTTTTTTTAGATTTTCTAATATAAAACGGGGTAATTAATTTTTGTAGTTTCCGAATGTATTTATCTTTTATATATACTCGCATTGTTTATAGAATGGTCTTTTCTACATTACCAGTAGTGTAACTCTTGTGTATTAAATTCAAAAACAATAAATATTTACTTAAAACTGTATTCTCATGTAAGGTTTAGCAACAGGTCCTATGAATGCATGTGCTCGAGAGCAGTTACACTTTCAGTATGTAAACCCAACCCATATTAAAACTAGTCATACACATTACGCTTCCAGTTCCCAACATGTATTAGAACGTTATTTGTATAAATGTTACTTTCATCTTATTTATAATATCATTGTCTAGCACTTCATTTAGTTTTCGAAAGGTAACAATGTAAAATGCCTACAGGTTTCTAGATTATTCTATTATTATTATTATTATTATTATTTTAGTAGAGTGCAAAAGGTCTAATTTAGAAATAAATTATATTTTACGTAAGGATAAGTATGTTTACGTTACAAATATAAATAGTGTAATTTCTATACTCCACTTCAGCAATTTGTTTTCGTTATCATAATTCAGGATGACTGAAGTGGAAGAGAGTCTTTTTACGAGTTTTTTTTTAAACCAGAATGAGTACTTCATGCGTTGTAGTAAAATAGGAATAAAAATGAAGGAAAAATTAACTGTAAAACATGAAAAGAAGGTTATTACTGTGATATAAGCGATCAACATGGCGGCAGCAAATACTTGACCAGCATTAGACTTGTTGTTAAGGTAAGAAAGACCTGTTACATTTCTGCATGTGTGCACAAATCACAGCGAAACTGAAAACCGAGACCTTCCAATAAGGCAAAAGAAACTACGCGGTGTTTCTCGACGATTGTCTGCCGATAACGGTAAATACTGATATTTATTTTAAACATTACGGGATATATCAAGTAACTTTTCCAAATGTCTAAATAGTGAGCACTAATTTGAGCTGTTATTGTTTTAAATGCAAATAGATTAATTACAAGTATGATTGCAGTACTCATCTTATAAGATAGTTTGTAGGGGGATTTCCAAATAATATAGTAGTTCATATCGGTTACTTCGAGAAATAAAGGAAAATACCTGTTATCACCGCAAAAGTCTTTTTCTGCCTGTTCTACGAAAACAGAAAGTTCTGGGTACAGATCCACAACACGAAAGCTTAATTCAAATTAATTTAAGAGCACTTGTAAATTGTGTGGACTTTAATCCATTAGGACGTTGTAGCGACCCATTTCCGCTTGGTCGCAAAATAACTTACCCTCTCCCCTTTTTTGCATCTTCTTTTTCTTTATTGTTCGCGCTTTGTTGCCGATATTTTTCGTCTTCAGCTTTCTTCAAAGAGTTTTATTTGTCCAGATGACAATGAAGATTAGCCATACAGAACATCCCTTTCATTGTTGTTTGCTTGGATTTTTATGTTTATTGCTTCTTCATTTTATTACTGAATATTTCTTTGCATATCGTAATGTTCTTCTGCGTAATGGTTGCTATTAATCTGGCGTAATTACTATGTAACGTAGCAACATGATCGTATACGACGTGGTAGCAGTGTCTTTACAATATACGATATAATATTTATGGTAGAGTCCTTATGACCGTAGATCGTTGAATAGAATGGTTATTAAGTGAATAAATAGAGCAAATGCTTATATACGTTTTTACCGACACCAGCTTATTATAAAGTTCCAATATACTATATATTATACAATGTATTATACAGTTAACAATACGAGCGTCCCGAACATGGGCTCTGCAGTGAATAATCTAGTGGATCACCTCTTGCAATGATATTTAACTTAGGTTTAGGAAAGGAGATTATTCCTAGAAAGGATACTAACGCCAGTCCGAGTTAGCAGGTAAAGGTATACCAACCTAAGTTGGGGGTTAAGGTGAGAGTCCTGGCTCCAGTCCAAGCCAGGTAGAGGTGACCACTTTTCGGAGCGAAGAAGTGATAACTTCAAAGGTGACTGACTGGCCTTTTTATATCCCTATTTGTGGGCGTATTTTCAGTACTTCCAACTCTTGCCGCTTGGAGGTTGTTGTCGTCTGCTTCTTATGGATGCTTAGTCAGCTTTATGTAACTTTTATTGTTTGTTTACTTTTGTGCTTAACACACTGACCTATTTATCCATATCCCATTACAATATTTTATTTCATTATTTTCTTCAACAATTTTTCTTTCGTTGAAAATCTTCAAAAACAAACATAAAGATCTGGTTGTTGTTTTATTTTTCGTTGTGATTTTGGTGGCAAGCCACACTTCTTTTCGCTCCGGGTTGTCTGATTTGATTCTCTTCTCTGATTGGTTGAGACCAGTCAGTAGTTAACACATGGTCGTCGAGTAGGAAAGGCTGTTCTAAATTTACGCTGCCTCCGAAAGTTATATAAAAGCAATATGATAATGCAGCCAATGCCCTGAAATTTTATTAATATATAGAGCAGTAGTAAATAACATCAACTTTTGGGAGCTGTTTCTCCATATCTTTTATAAAAGAATCTGTGAATCGAATGCTGCAGTTTGGGGTCTTACACCCTCCACATTGGCCTTGACCGGGAGTGGACGAGACGAAGCATCTTTATGGCAATTTGTTTGTGTGAAGTGGTGTTCTTAAGTGTGTGAGGTGATTTATTGTGGTAAATGTGGTGTTCAGTGATTTTTCTTAGTTTTTCTGAAATAAATAAAAATATAATTACAGCGTGGTTGATACCCCATTTTCAGAGTGTATGCAAATAATTTAGTGTTTTTTTTATATGAAATTGGTGTGTTTTTTCTGTCAAGTGATGTGCACCGTAAGAATGTCTGCTTAATTTGATAGGCATCGGGGTTCGGTTATCTAAATTCAGGTATGTATCAAATTAACACAGAAAAATTGACAGTCGCCACGACCGGGACTCGAACGCGGATCTACCAGTTACACACCACGGCACGGCCAATTCTATGTGTATATGGAATGTTGCTCTAGCCTAGACAGTCTCCCAACGCTTCATTGCTGGTTTCGAGACCCAAGCACTCCACTCATGCGGAGATTTTTGGTTGAGGAATCTTTCTGCTATCAGGCAGTATGAAAGAATAGATGTTATTACCTTTTTCACAATAAACCTTGTGTTGGTAAATGATGAAATTAAATGTGTTGGTAAATGTGAAAAAGGTAATAACATCTATTTTTTCATACTGCCTGATGACAGAAATATTCCTCAACCAAGAATCTCCGCATGAGTGGAATGCCTGGGTCTCGAAATTAGCAATGAAGTGTTGGGAGACTGTCTAGGCTAGAGGAACATTCCATATACACAGATAATTGACCGTGCCGTGGTGGTGTAACTGGTAGCATACCTAGCCGGCAACTGGGAGATCCGGGTTCGAGTCGCGGTCGCGGCGATTGTCAATTTTTCTGTGTTAGTTTCAGCATTTACCTATACAAGGTTTGTTGTGAAAAAGGTAACAACATCTATTCAGGTATGTATGTTTAATGTCTTGAAATTCCTCTTTCTCTCCCAGAAACCCAAGTCTGTTTCACCTACGTTCAGAGTTCAGATAACGAAATTTCAGCATATTAAATTTTTGGTTCAAATACATTGAATATTTTAACTTGCAATATAGTTGTTGCTACATTTCAGAATGCACTTTATTTTCACATTCATCATTTTTGTTTGCTCTTCCGAAAACTGGTATATGTAAAAAATGCACCAAATTTCTACAACAAATCCGTTTTTTGTTAACCGTGAGATTCAGCGTTTTCCCTATGTTTTATTTTGGTATTTTGCAAAGTTTAAAGCTTCTTTGTTACGTATGCAAACCGTAAGTCAGTTCACTCATGGAAACTCGTAATGCAAATTAATACCTAATCCAATCCTAGTAGACCATGTTTGTATTATCAGTATTGATGGTTACGCTGAATGAAGTTTAAAAATAAAAATTACATACGAAATGTTTTGGCAACGTTTTGAAAATATCAAACTAAATTGTTTCCCAGTAGCTACAATGTAAATAAAAATCTTTTCGTT
>JAGDQP010029282.1:0-22626 GCA_022664845.1 Lepisma saccharinum | reverse complement strand
GCTTCTTTGAGTGCAATTATCATCTCCTTCACCACAATCACTACCACTGTACGAAAATTTGTGATCATCTGTCGAGAAATCTCAGAGGAGTTTTCTTTTTAAGTACAAATTGAATGTAGAAGAGGTGAGCGAGTTCAGTAATCTTTGATACACCATTTTACTTCTCAATATCGTTCAAATTAAAGCTTTGGTCCCATTTATTCATCCAAGCTTCTGTAGTCTACTTTAGTACTTCATCGCAAAAATAGTGATGACCTTCAAGAGGGACTTCAAGTTACGAAAGAGGTGGAAGTCAGTTGAAGCCATGTTTGAAGATCAAAGTTAATAATTCGCAAATGTCGACTTCCAATACCCGACACATGTGAAATCTCAGCATATGATTGTTTAAATGTTTGTAGGTAATGCAATCCGCTAAGCTTAATGTTCAGTGTGTATGCTAACTCGTGAACCGCTACTCACTCATCATCCATTATTGAGTCTACTACAGCATTGACATTTATTTCGTAGTTTTTCTCCACTGGCTGTCGGGACCGTGGGTTACCTTCGAGGAATTAATTTCCCTATTGCCATTAAACAGTCTAACGTCTGACTAGCATATGAAAGTCAATTTTCTATGTAAACTGTTTGGCTGCGTGTAATGGATCTTTTGTGTTAGAATCCTTTCATCACTTAATAACTCAATTATATATCGCTGCTTCAGTAGTCCACCTCAACACCTTTCTTCAGTTTGTTCTATAACTCTCAGAAAAGCTGAAATAAGCTCTGTTTTTAAATCTGTCTAGACACATTTCCTTTAGGTTGAAGTTGCGAAAGTTATAGCGAGGCTCTTATCACTCAAGGATTTAATCTAACGATAACCTTAAATTAATTTGTATTTGCCTGAAGCCGTCTTTAACCAATAAGAAAGTTGCTTTCTGTTTGAGAAGCTATTGCAAATGAATGACGAAAAGAAGCAAAATGATACTTTATGCTGGGACGTATGTATTGGAAATAGGTCAAACAGGGTTGTTAATAAGTAAATTAACACGGGTTCTTTGCCTTTAATAGATATTTAAGCTCAGTAATATTCTAAGAGCAAGTTGCTGGAACTTTTGATTACATCGTGAGTCTCTCGTCTATCCAAATTTAGCACGCTCGTTCTGTGGTTCACCACACTCAAAGGTAATATTAGTTTCTGTGGAAGTTCGTGCGCGCACTCTGAAAACGCTTGGAGTCAGCTGATAAAATTTAATTTTGCCCCGCAATCAGACACATTTCAGATATCAAAGAGAGATCTTGTTTATGCGATTTTCATGTGTTAATGTTAGTCCTCCTTTGGCATCATCATGATCACCACACAAACGAATGTTTTCCCTTTCACAATTGTTCAAGGATCTCTGAATATTAGAAGCGAATTGTGAACTATTAAGGTAGGTGAAAGCTGTATTTGTACTGCAAACTTTGGGGAAGTCAAATAACTCAACGAATAAGGAATATGATTGCTGATTATTTAATCAAAATAATAATATAGTTAACATAGAATATTTATTTATTTGTTTGTTTATTTATTAGAATAAGTATTTTCTTACCTAGCTGCCGTAGCTCAGTGAGTAGGAGTTTAGCTTCGCATTCCGAAAGTCTTATGTTGAAACCCAGTGCCAGGCTACTCTGGCTGATGTTTTACGAGTTTATTTACACACTCTTACCAGGCTTATGGATGCTTCCTTCAGTCTGTCCTATCCCGACTTTATCTGAAAATGCCTGAAGGCCATGATTTGAAATCAGTTCAAGGCATTGTCGATAAGGAGGCAAGAGTTCCCCTAACAAACAGTCGAAAGCTTTATACAATTTTATTTAAACAAGCCTTACACTTTCGTGCTTTACAATATCTATACTGTCTCCGTATACTCCTATATTACACTGTTCGTTGGAGAATTTTAATTTTAATTGTGGCTTTTAGGCATCTAAGGCTGAGGCCGGGATACGGGAGGGGAAAAGATTCGAGAAGGTGTCGGCCAGTGCCTATTTGAAGGTGCTATCCAGCATTTGCCTAGTGTGACTGAGGAAAAACCCTGGAAAACCTTGGTCAGGATGATCGGCCGCTGTGATCGAAGCCACGACATCCCAAATACTGGCGTGAAGTGGATTTTCTTCTTAGCTGATTTTAAGGTCCCGTGTGCAGTTTCGTGAAGAAATATTGAGAGAGGTGTCATGTTATTCAGATGGTAGTGTACATTCAGAAATTGAATGGTGGACATCTCAGTTCCGCGACTGGGGGTCAGGGGGAGAAGGAAATTACTTGAACACAAAATTAATCTTATTTTGTTCAATGTTAAGTGAGGCAACATCACGAACATTATCTAAGTAATATCCCAGATATTAAATATTGGGGGTAGGTGCCGATTATTTGGCAGTACCTTTTCTTTTGCTTGCAGAGATCAGCGTCTACTTTTCAGTGCAGCTGCTTGAAATAGAAGTGCAAATGAACGGGAGCTGTACATGTAATGGATACATGATGTACACATCGTGTATACACCACACACACATAGAAAGCTGATAAAAATTGTCCTAAATGGAGTGGAAGTACACTGTAAAAATTGGAAACACGAAATGGGTGAAAGTTACTCCGCTTTATGGAGAAATGAAAGTCGAAAATTAGCGCTTTGTTGTATTTACTCTTAAACGTGGATATAGTGTAAGCCTATTAGTGGAAATATTGGTAAAATTAACTCCATTTAAAGTTAAACACTTTCTTTGCAATAGTTTAACGTTAACTGAAAATGTGTTGAAACTGGCCAAAATGATTCGTCCGTGAACGTTCAACTTATTTTACGCTTAAATCTCGGTAATTATCTAATCGAAGTGTAAGCTAAACTGGCAATTTTGAGGTTACGTACTTTTGTGGATGAAATTTAAGCCTTAGTTGGATATTCTATAATCCAATAACAGGAGTAACATTACTTGCTTGTCACTGAATGTCCCGCAATTTTGAGTGTTTACATTACCTTTACACTGTGAACAGAAAACAGTTTACTGCTGGGCCGAGAAATTAAGTTGGGTATAAATATTTACACTGTAGCAAAAGCTTCTCTCCTTTTTTTCACGAGACATTCCTCGTAGTAAAATAAAAAACGTGTTAATAACCTCCTTCACAGTACAACCATAGCTCGTTCGGAAAGACAGTCATCAACTGTCTTCGTGGCGAAGTGATTAGAGCGTCTGTTCAGTGTGCTTGTGGACCCTGGATCGAAACCCAACCACTTCAAATTTTTAAAATAATTTAAAGGGATATTTCCTTTTATTCTTTTCTACTTTTAAAGAATGCTCGGATTGAATGAAATACGTTTGAACACTCATATATATGTAATGTATACACGCATTTTGAAATTTTACGGAAAGTAAAACGTTCAACAGAAAACTGGCTGAATGTAGGTTAATCCAAAAAGTGGAGGCAGCTGAGCTGCCTCCATTTTTTGGATGAATGTTGTGTCTCCTATTTTTACAGTGTACGGTAAAGTGACGGCTACACAGAAAAACAGGCAATAGATAGAAATTTAACACTTGAGGTTGATCCACTACATTCGTCAGTGAGACAACCGATGTAGGGGAAGACATTCACAAATTAAAATTAGCTGGTGTGAATGGAAGGCCCGGGCTCGAAGCATCGCCCAACACTGTGAAACATACAAAACACGAAGTTAAAAACTTGATTTTAATTTAACTTTTAGTTGTAAGAAGCAAATTTTAGTCTGTTTTTTTTAGAAGTTAAACTTCTCCTTATCCCCTTCTCATAAAGGCTAATAAACTTGAACCAACCACGTTATCTATGCCCTTGTTGGGCTAGTAATTGACATTTCAATCAGTTCCACCAAACAGTATACTCAGAATTAAATCACTTAAGTTTGCACGTAAAAGAAACGAAACTGCTGAAATTATTAAGTTTTTCATGTTTTGACATTTTGACCCCACTCTCAGTATTTAAAATCTGGGTTATAACGTAGGGAATCTTTGTAATGTGGCTCCACTTAAAACTGAACGTAATTAGGCTAATTTTAATGCTCTAGCACACGTTTATCCTGAATAAAGCTAAATTTTGTGTTTTAGTAATTTCTTCCACCCCCTGTCCCGTAACTGAGATGTCCATCATCAATTTTCTGAATGTACACAAATAACTGAATAAAATTACAACTTTCTCAGTATTTCTTCACGAAACTGCGCGCTGGATCAATTAAACAAACCCACTTGTACGCAGTCGAATGAATATAACAATGTTATCTGATTTCTATTTTACTTTTTAATTGATTATTATTATTATTAGTGGTGCTGGTGGTAAAGGGGTAACCTTTTAGATATATTTGGCATGTAGGATTGAAAACTTCTTTCTCCAATCAGTTTTAATAAATTCTCAAGTCTCGTAAAGCGAATGCATTCTAAAAATGTAATTATGCAAAGCTTGAATTCTTATGTCTGAAAGGATTAATTTATTTATTACATGAATAAATGTATATTTTATGATTTTTCTATGAAGTTAAATGTTCGTTTTCCAATATCACACTAATGCCGCATTATAAATATACCAGTATCTTGCTTCAGACAGAGAGAGTTACAAAACAAACAAGTATTGCTACTTTTCAATGTTCTATTTCGTCCGATCGCTTAATACAAAAAACACAGGAATCTAAAGTCATAAAATTTAGCAGGGTTACGAAGTATTCTTGGCCATATCATTCTCAATTAACTCACCAATAAGTGTAGTATAAACTATATTTGACGGTTATTGCCTAACTTGGATACTGGTACTTACTACAACTCTTAAAAAAATAGTCAAACTTATAAGAAGAGAACATATATGGTAGATTACAGCGGTGAAGTTGCCTAATTTGCGTGACATAACGGTTTATACAAAAAATAACAGAATAATAAGATGCATTTTAGCTGCATAGATTCATAAATTTAGTCAAAATTCTAGGTAACTTTGGCTTTGAATCTTAGCCAACTTCATCATCCGTCGAAGCATTGTCTATGTATTTTGAGATGTAATTTCTTGAAATGGTACAAACGAAAGAATATGTAACAACATTTTTCCGTGTGCGTAAGATAGTATTCGAGAAATTCAACTTCAAATGTCGTTAAATCTAAAGATTACAGGCAAATTTCAGTTTGAGATATAATTAGCATCTTTTTAAACCTACAATCCTCTTTATTCTATAATCTTGTGATTTTCTTTGAAGTTAAATTAAATTTTTGAACGTGAAATGTTTGGTATAGCTTAATCAGTCTGGCACCGAAATTGAAAGTCTTAGCAATAATTTGTACAAATATTCTATTACTAAAATTATTTGGGACAATGTCGACGATACTATTTTTTCTTGCTGTGTTTGTTTAATCAAAATATACGCATTTATCTGGCCTTTATACCTGCTTTTCACAACAACAATCATGAACACGCTAAATATTGGATTAGTTTTCAATTTCATCCAGTATCATCTAGAGAAATCGTATATAATTATCCCTCCTTATTCAGAACTTTATTCACAAAAGTTTATGTTATTGTAAGGAAATTACGTTGTAACTAAAGAACAATTCTGTTGTTCACGAATCACAATAGGAATTCATTATTTTCATTCTAATAAGCTATTGTACTGAGACAATACTGTGTTTCCGACGCCAGCCAGCATTTTAGTAAAAAAGATGGCAACGAATATTAAGCGTGCGTTGAGAAAGTTTTATATAGTGTGTGCCAACAGCAGATTCGGTCGCCTTCTTTTTTATGCTGCTGGTTGTGGGTCTAACAGCTTTTCCCCATTCGATTGCAAGCGACCAGTCAGCGATTCTTCCCCCTTGTGCAATACACCCTCTGCTCATTTCCTGTAGTTGCTGTGGTTCCCAGTTTCCAGCCCCCCTTCTGAGTATTGTTGTTTTGACCACATGGGGACGACACATGACGCGTAACAGTGTTTCCATAGCTCATTCTTCATTATCAGGTTTACTATTGTTTATTTCACAAGTTATGCTGAACTTCTTATTTAGAAAGTCTATTTAGTCTGATGATTATATTCTAACACTATATTAAGGAATAACTACGATGTACACACACACACACTTGATTTTGATTTCGCTTCCTTTTGTCCTATCTTCCAGTGCAGAGGAAAAATTAAAAAGTACATTAACTAACTTGTATTTAGTTTGGCTAACTTGTCAGCAGTTTCGTTCCAACATTTGAGGTGAAATACGGATAATCGTTTAAGTATTAGCTATTTTAATTGTAGATATGTTTTGGTTTAATTGAATGAGAAAATAATATCATTATTAATAAATTTGATTATCTATTTCTTAACATAGAGTCCTGGACCTGGTTATTGTGTTCAGTGTATTTTTCATTGGACTATCCTAGAAAATTTACACGTCGGATTATCCAACTCCTCTGTGGTTTAGTTTTACAGTGGCAGACTTTGTATTAGCACTGGATACGCACCCATATTTTGAGTCTTGCTATTTGCCATACTGACTGTTCCAGGGCATAGTCAAAGAATTTCAACCAATCTCCTCTTATTGTTGTTACGAAGAAAATATTTCAATTCTGAAACCTTTTCGTTCAAATTAAAAGAATCGCTAGCACTTTATAACTATTCATAACCTTTCGTATTGTGTTGATTACTTACTTAAGATACTGTAAGTAGCAAAGTTGTCTAACGCAAATAGCAAATTTATAACTTAGGATAGTTCCACCCCTTCGTGTGCGCAACTTAAAAATTAGTGTGCAGAAAAATGTTATACAAAAATAAATTATTTTTTTTTGCTACAAAGTATTTAAACGTGCCTATAAAGGGAAGCATTCTATTAAGGGATCGTGCGTTTGCACTGTGTGATACTTGGTTGATCTATTGGGAGAGTATAAAAAACTTGTCACAGAAAATTTACTAAAAGTATGAAAGACTAACTTCGTGTCTGTTCATCTTTCTAAAGTATGTAAATTAAATAATAGTGCTCACTTGCACCTTCAAAGATTTAGAACCAATGTTTTGATCTAAAGAAAGAAGTGGATAAAGTGCCCCCATGCTTAGTTGAAGACTTCACTTGGCAGGACTCAAGATAGAACAAAATATTTATTGAATATTAATAAGTTTATAAGCTGAGACTTCTTTATCACAAGTTCACGTGATAATGTTGTGTACCTATTCATACGTGAAACTTCGATAAGCTTTATAGACTTTACTTTCTTAGGACCTTCTTAGTAAATATGACTTCGTCCCCTGGTGATACGAGTGTAATTCTTTTCTAAAATCCACAAACATGCATGCTCCGAGCGGGATACACACCAACAAGCTCGTAGACCACGGTCCAGCGCCATGGTCATACGACGATCGAGGTCAGTCGTATGCATTTGTTCTCCGGAATTTGTTCAAGTTAGTGGCCAGAGCAGTTTAAATAGTACTTATCTCTAAACTCACGTTGATAAGAAGTTTTTCATCGTACGTTAATCCTTTAGCTGTTTCGACTTTAATTAGACTAGTGTCTAGACTTTTCTTTGTTTAATTACCTGTATAATAGCGGCCCACGCTTCCATCAACTTCTAAGTTTCCCTGACTTTTTCTCCCCTGTGCCCGTATCGCTGGAAAATCCCCTTGCTTCTAGGCAACCAAACGAACCACACAGTCATGTGGGTGGCCCGCATGTCAGAAATCGGAACGTTGAAAGCGTTCAATATAGTGAAATGCTCGTTAAGCGCAGTGTAGCGTCGGGAAAAGAATTGCACGATTTTTACGAAGATTCTACCAGTAAAAGTAAACAAGTGACATTTTGTTTTCGCAATTAATCGATGTAACTAAAATAAAAATTATTTGCGTTGCTAATCTCATCTGGTATTATAAGAAGTTATGACTTATTATTAAGGATTTTATCAAATTTTATGATACATACATAAAGCTTTACAGTTGTTTTATTGACACATTCGTCAAAAGAATCAGAAACGAAAAACCCACATAAAGAAAATAATTACGGGGTATCGTTATGAAGTCTTAAAGTTACATTTAGTTAATTTGTAGATGTAATACTCGTATACTAATAATGGCCAGAGGGTAGAAGGCTTACTTTCTGTGCTCGTTGTCAGGATTTCAAGACCAGAAAGTCCATTAAACGAAGTGGTTTGGAGCCCTGTTTATCAGAAACTGTAGGTATTGTCCTTAGAAGGTCATCAACTTGTTTAGGACATTAATAATGTTTCAATGATAATCAATTGAATACTAATAACAGCTTTAGTGTGAACATGTTATAAAGAATATGTTAGTGTGATTTATTCAAGAAAACATTTTATTCATAAACATTGTGTTTATCTAGAACCAATTAACTTCTTAAAGAATATAAAGCAATTAAGGCCCAGAAGAAATGTATTATTTTTAGAAATATAACTAAAATGAAAAGTTGTAGTTCAGTAATATTTTTTTCCACAAGCAAGGATTTAATCCACGACAATTTGAAACGAGTTTTTGTTTATTTGCAAGTCATTTTATAGCAATAATACTTTATTTAATAATACTCAATTTCTAGTTAATACGAAGGTATTACCAGACATAATATCTACATTTTCATTGGTCATATATTATCTGTTCATGCTTCAGAAACCCATTTAAAGTATTTTGTAACAAGAAAATAATAAACTTTTTAAAAACATACTTTTCTTAAACAATTCATACTAAAAAAAAAGGGATGTTTATGCATGTCTAAAACAAATGAATTGGGCACGCTCTTATATACAGTCACTTTCTAAATTCTTAAGTTGGCGCGCCGCATGCTTTTCTTTTTATTCATACATAAACAAAATTTATTTTTTACTTTTTAGTACGAATTGTTTAAGAAAAGTATGTCCTTAAAAAGTTATTTTATTATTTTTTTTACTTATTTCGGTGTTTGGATACTTTTTCTCAGGCTAATATTTTGTGAACCAAATCCTAAAGTGGAAACCACGAACCATTATGAACTAAAGAAAAAATTTGAAAATGTTTATATCATATGCGTATCCTCATAACTCTCAGGCACATGATCTTTAATGGAAACATTATAACTATACTTTGGATTCATTGTTATGAATTCATTCATTCAGTCAGGCAATGTCTGCACGAAAACGATTATTTAATGTTCCTGTTGACATTAAGTAGTTAATAGGACATTTAACATTTTCACGTACGGCGTTTCTTTCCCCTGACGTCCACTCACATGTTTCTCTGTCAAAACCACTTCTAACAGATCTGCAAAAAGTAAAAGCAGAGATATTTTTGTTCCTAACATGCAATACTTCAAGCAAAGGCCAGAATGAAGGACATATTTTCATTATGCAATTCAAATACACGTATTCAATTCCTATGATCTCAGAAATTCCGCTAATCGAAACTGAAGCAGAAGTGATTCCGATTCGACGAGGATTTTTCCATTTCTGTCCGTCTAAGAGTTGTAATTTCCTTCTATGTGCAGCGTTTCTTTGGTCGAGAAATTCCGCCACTGCTGGTGAAGAAATATCGATAGTATTAATGTATTATACGAGTAACAAGCGTATAAGTTCATTAACAAATTTAACTATATTTTTGAAGTATAAACGAATTCTTGTTAAAGTTCTACAGTAGAAGGTATTTTTATAGCGAATAATATATTTTGAATATATTAAAGAATTAAAGTGATAGTGTCAAACGGCACTAGAATGTTAGAATAAACGCCTTGCATATGTAATTAGATATATAGGTCGTATTACTGCACTTATTACTACGTCGTTTCGTTTTTACTATTTTATTAGATGAATCAAGGAGAGAAAGTTCGAAAACCCTCTCCGTATTCATATTTCTTATCATAACATTTAGAATTTAGAGACTGTTCTAATTCTTCATTTTCTGTTAAACGAAAGCAATATTTATGTGTTCATCTTTCTTCAATAACGACTTCACATTTATCTTTTTAAAATATCGTGTTTCATGAATATAATACATAAAAATGTTCTCTCAAAAGAATGATAACGGTCTTGAGTAATTTCATAAAATTATTTGCCTCTTCTGAGTCTCTGTCATGTAACTAGAATGTGATTTGGCTTATCAAAGTTATTCGCTTGAGAGAGCTTCAATAGGACGTCTCCAGATACCGCTTCCAACGTCCTGGAACAACTTCTCACAAAGTGACATTTTGAACAAAGCTAGGAGCTTGTATAAGTGTCATGATAAAGCTCAAATTTATCTCCTTCGTAGCAAAATGTACAGTTATTGTATGCCTACTTTATAGGATCAACTTCGTCTTAAAGATGTTGCGTGTGTTCCTTAGCGATAGAAAATTGATAGTCACATAGTGTGTTAGTCTAAGATAAAACAGTCTTTGTGATAGAAAAGTACATTTATTTACTGATTTCTCTGATATTCTATGTATTATTACTTTTTGAAATTCGTGAAATACATCATGTTTTCTACAGAAAGCGGTAGGTTTTTCAAGAATAGTTAAGCTCTCTCCATTCATCCTGACCTTGTGCTTTCCATTTTAGCGTAGTTTACGATTCATCTTCCATAATACCGTCAAGAAGTTACATTTAACCGCTTCCTCCTTTCCCTTTAACCATACTTTCAGTATCTAATTTCTTCATAACTAATGTCCTAACAAATTTATTTTTCTTGTTTGTTTTCACCAATACTCTTTGTCTCGTATTTATTCTTTTCGGTATTTTCCTCACTGAATACTTTCTCTACTTAAATAGTATCTTTCGTTCCATTGCATGTCCACATTTCGAAGGCCTCCAAGTTTCTTTGATCCCTCTTTCCTAGAGTCTACATTTTTGCTTCATATAATACAATAATTCACACTAAACATTCGTTAATTTTATCAACCCCTTGATCATTGGCACCCTGAAGATATGTTGTTTTTCTCTTAATGGACGTCTCTGGCCATTACTACTGTGGGCATTGTTTACATTAAAATAAATTAGGGGCTCGCAAACTAGGGCTCGTAAGACTTAAAGATATTTATCAGTTCTGCCAAGAACTTTCGGTGTTATATATTGAAGTAAAACGTCAGTCATGATCGATAATATATTTTTTTTCACGCAAATGAAATTATGTGGACTATTGATAAATACAAATACGAAAACAAGAACTAAAAGTCAGAAGCTGGGTATAGAGAACGAAAACATCTGAATACTCTAAACAGTGTAAAAATATTTTCAAAAACTCATTAACATCTTACAAGCGCCCACACTTCAGACATTACGCATACTGAGAACATTCTTAAGCTTTTGAATAAGATAAATTCTTCTCAGGAGTATCAATAGATACTAGTAAACATGTTTAGAATCTAGTTGTATATAACATTAATAACAACAAATACTGTTGAATCATGTTTTTATGCACCACGTTGAATAAATTAAAGACATATGATCCTGTGCCGGTTTTAACATTTTTTAAATGGGCCAACTTTTAAATTTGTCATTCCTGTTTTTTACCTTTGATAATTATTTGAAACCATGTAGAAATTTTGCGCTCCTTTTTTCTCACAGCTTCCTGATCTAAAGTTCTCACAGAGTTCTTGGAGTCATACCAGGCAAATGTTGGGGCCGTGTCCTCAATATAGACTCTGATCTACTTCTTTGCAACATTATTTCCCTCTGCCTTATCCCGATATAGAGCCTAAGTTGTCCAACAGACTACAAATAAATTAATTAAAATTCAAAAGTTATAGGGTGTGTCAGTGAGCAGTTCTGACAGTCAACGAAATAAATAAGCGAAAACGTTGGCGGGCCTTTTTTTTGTAATCAGCAACAAAAGTTTGTGCCAGTCGAAAAATTTATTGTTCGGGTAACTTTGAAATGGATAGACGATACGAGTTTAGTTTTCTATAACGCACAGAAAATCACATTCTCTTTAGATTACAAGAAATCGTACTTAAATTGCTAAATACTAAAGTTATTCGAAGATTAAATTTTACGACGGAGTACAAACTTTTGGTGCTGGCTGACTGTGCACATTACGTACACGTCCTCTTAAGCACAAAATTAAAAGAATTAAAAAAAATGTCTACTAAAAAGTGAAACATTACCATGTTTTTTAGTGTTTACTAAATCCAAAATATTTATTATACACTAAAAGAACTTAAAAATTAAATTCGGAACCCTCTACCATTTGATTAAATTCCTTTTCTATTTCGAAGTTAATTTGAAAGCTAAATCTTCAGTAATCATTTTCCAAGGAAAATGAAACGATAAATTGTTTCCAAGATAACAAGATAGAAGCAGTGATACAAGAAGAAACGGAAGGGAAAGATTTATTTACTGTAAAACAAATTGTAATAGTATATAAAATGAAGAACAAAATGGAAGAAAAGATGCTTGATTAAATGGACGGGTAGTGTCATTACGTACCTATATAAAAAGTAGGCTAAAAGGACAGAAGAATTGGTACCAGCATCCAATTATGGAATTTTATAGCAAAAGAAATCGTTTTGGAAAACTTACTAGTTTTTATTTTTATGCGTCACGTAATTTTCATTTTTATAGACGTCTTTTTATTACTACAGCATTATTTTTTTAGACCAATCAATGTTGCATCTGTATAGGCCTATATAAACACACACACACACAAGCGTATCAGGAGCTTGTAAATAAAAGAGGGTTGGGAAGAGTAGAGGAAAGAAAAGGAATATCCCACCCCACGGAGAATTTAGGATCTAGACCAATCACTTTGCTCAATTACTCCCTGTTTACGTTATCTTTTTATGGACCTTTACTCTGTAAATAAAGTTTGGCAACAATGTTAGACCCTTTTACTTTATCAAAGGTTTATTTCGGTGGAAGAATTCAAAAAGTGAAGTTGATGACGTCTTTCCCCTTTCTCCTTCTCCTTGCTCTTGCAGCACATTCACACACAAACACAGGGTGTAACAGAATTTAAGATATAAATTTTGCAAGTGAATTTCTGGCATCAGGAGAAAGAAGAAAATACTTATCTTTGTATAAATCCACTTTATTTTCAAGATGCAGGGTTTCCAACTTATAGTGTCAAAAATTGACTTCCTTCGTTGATAAATACAATTTCTTAATGGTCGCTGGACGAGTTTTATCAGAATTTAAGACATTCGAGATTGTCCGAATCTCAAACTTCTTATTAGGATTTACTAAACCTGTTTATCCTCTTTCTAAGCTGTTTGCAAATTAAAACCACTTTGAGCATTGTCTAGTTCTGTCTGTATACTATATTAAATAGGAAAAGAGAGTTCCAGCTATTTATAGAAAAGGCTTAATGTCCTGGTAATAGTGTTGTGGAAATGAATATAGTCACAAACTAAATTAATACGATAGAGCATTTGGACGACCCTAGACAACATTGTAAATTCTAGTTGTTCATTATGTGTAATTATAAGGATATGATGTGTATTTTGATCAGGGGACACTATATCAGACTGGTTGAAACTTGAAATTCACCGGCCGTTGCACATTGTAGCAAACCAGGTTGTATTAATAGTTCACTATTTGTACTTGTATTGATATCGTTATACTTATTTCTATTACATTACATGAAACAAATAGTAACACGCGCTCTTTTTTTTTTACCGTAGAGCTGTGCAACTGGACATCGCCTTACCTCTGTCGTTCAATTAAATTTTAGAATCTAAAATAAATCCGCTGTAAAATAAATAAAGTTGTAGTATTTTAATAAAACTTGACAATATTTCCTTTAACATACATCAAATCGAATTCTGGACCTCTTGACATATATTTTATATTAAATAAACAAAAATTAGAAAGAGAAAGCTGAAACACCTTTCATTGTTTATTTATTGAAATCACAACTGTGCGTAGAAGTTTTGTAGTATTCCTATGAGATTTAGAGGCCATCATGAGGTCCAGAATTATTACGATGCTTTATACGTTCTCCTTTAATTTAAGACCAGTTTTCTTGTTTTTAAGATAGTATTCCAATTACAATAAAGATGAATAAAAAAATCTAATCAGTGCAGTCCTATATGTTTTCATTTAGTGGGAAAACAAATCATATCCAAAAATATTTAATGGATCCATTTTGAGATTCAATTCAAGGCAGTTTTTGTTTTCCTACGTGCCTTCGAGTTAGTTAATCTTCTTCACCCAAAGATCACCAGCAGTGCCATCTGTTGAAAGGAAAGAGAAACAGCTTCCAAACCACATCTGCTGCTCCTGGTGCTGTTGATGCTCAGTCGTTCATCGTGGAAGAAGTTCTCCCATGCGACAAGGCACGGCCTGGAGTCTGGAAATGAGAGACACGTCCCCCGTGGGTGTGGAGGGAAGGAGAAACCGACATCGATCACGTGTCTCGCTGTTTCCGGTTGAAGAGGCGAAGTCTCGAGAAACAAGAGAATGGCGAAGTTAAAGGAAACTGAAGCCGAAGCAGGATGTCGGAAAAGAAGAGAAAGAAGAAGAAAATGAAGAAATGTTTGAGCGTCAAAATAATGGGGCTACGCGCAGAAATAAAAACGAAAGCGACTTTCCTTTTCCTGGGAAAGAATTCAAGGAAAAATACAGTTTGAGGAAAAAGAAAGTTGTGCTTGTAATTAGTCCTTATCAAAAGAAGTTAATTTTCTGAGCAGTGGAAATTGGATATACTGCATCGCCTTTGGACATTATCAACCGCAATTTTCGCAATTCTGTCCAACATATATTGTTTTACAGAAAAATCAGAAAATCCTTCAGGGTAATTTGATATTTTCTTCCGGGGTTCAGAGCTTTCTATTTTGCAATCATTTTTCCTCATATATGTTTTAAAGAGCATAGTGTATTTTAGATTGTGTTTTTTGTAATTATATCCGACAGAATGTTAGAACTCCATTCTTTAGTTTTCACAAAATGTTTAGCTTGCTTTCTTACTGTGCGTATAGTCTCGGCTTCAACCCCGTGGTGAGGTGCATTGAACACAATGTCTGAGACAACACTTGAACATAAATATAGGTACAGTTCTTAGAAACTTATAATCTCTGTTTGGGATATAAATGGTAATTTAAACGGTGTCAAATCTGTTTTTAAATCTTTACCAAAAGAAAACACATACTACGATTTTGAAACATAGAATCCAACTTGCACTTACCGGAGGAACATACACTACAAATCCTGCGCATTTTCTTCAAACAATACAAGTAGTGTAGCTAAATTAGTTTCCTTAATTAAGAAGCGTAATCAGATACTTCCTTTGTTTCTTCAAATACTGTTGAAACTAATATTTTTGAATGAATTTCTTAGAGATTTCAAAACACAGATGTTTCCATTCCTCGTTTTGAATTATTGTTTCAAGGTAGAAGACTCAGGATTAATTCTGAGTCACTCAGGCCCTTTGAGGAAAATAATTTATGTATTGTGTAAAGCTAACGGTGGTAATTTCAAAGCTACTTAAGGTTCTTCTAAAGAAACTCATCGTTTGTTATGTACAAACTGAATGTGATGTAGAATAGTTAATTTTACTTGCTAGAACTTCATCAGCTATGTCCTCACTGCTCTTTTAAAGTTTACCCATCAGTTTGTTTTCATCTGGTCGGGATGTACTGATCTTCCTTATACGTATTCCTGCCCGGTCCTGGGTTTTCCGTAAACTCTTATACGCAATTCATCTGTTTTTTTAATCATTACAGTTGAGAACATTATGTTTCTTCCATATTCATTTTGTTTGTCCTTGATGTGCTGGGTTTCTCAGTATTTAGTATTTGGGACAAATATTATATTTCCCCTTTGTTCACTTCCATTAGTAGGTAATCCTCGACGTACTTAATCGCTAATATAATCTCTCTATTGTTGATTTCAAGTTATAGTTTCCAAAGTGTCCATGAAGAATCATCTAAAGTAGGCGATACTAGTTTTCTCCCTTGAGAGTCCCTTATTTTCATATAAGACCCTTTCTATTAATGTACAGAAGCTGTAGTTTATGTAAAGTTCTAGTACATTAACATAATCGTCCTTAACCAATTGATTCACTTCTATTGTGTACTTCACGTATCGAAACTATCGATAAATTTCTGCTAATATTTAAAGTCCAGAACAGGCTATTTGAAGATCCAGGATATAACTTACCCATGAACAGCTTGATTTTTTTAAATTTCTGATGAAGTTCTCAGCGATTGAAGATAACACGCTGTATTTTTTGTTTCCATTTGCAATTCACAACACGCATTTATTTTTATAACAATCCTTCAGTGAAAATAGTTTACACACTGTGATATAAGAAGCTGCTTCCTTCCTATATCTGTGAACATATCATTGCAACAATATTGCGACATTTCACCATGCTCATCTTCGTGAAAGGTCGCAGTATCGCTTCCAGATTTAAATTCACGACCAAAATGTTTTATTACGTCATAAAAAACAACAGTTTTCCCTTATGTTGATGTCATATCATGTTGAATTGAGAGGAAATCATGTTTCCTTTTATGGCAGGTATTTAATTGCACCTTACCACTTAATTTCCACTTTCTGTTTTTGCGCCGACTCAGTACTTATCCTCATTCAAGCATATATTACGCTACAGAAATAAACTGTGTATGTTCAGTTCTATAATCCATGAGATATTTGGTTTCCAACAATTCGTAGAAAACCTTTGTTTTATTTAACATATATATGGGCTAAAATTACTTCTAACACATTCCTATAAAGATTGAAATTTACTTTATTAATATATTCAAATATTATATTACAACGTAAGTAAGATGTGGGAGGAAATTCGGGATACAGTGAAGGAGCAACGAAGGAACGTGTAGGTGAAAAGAAACAGCAGAAAACAAGCCTTGGTTTGATGAAGAAAATGGCTTAAACTTTATGAGGAACGAAAATAAGTAAGGCACCGATGGCTGAGTAATAAATTAATTCCAGCTGAATTAATTAATTAAAACGGGAGAAACGGCAATAATCAACCTACTACATAAATTGATAAGTGCTATATGGAGAAAAGAAGATCTTCCAAAGCAATGGGAAACCCCAATAATAGTTCTGGCTTATAAATAAGGCGATAAATCGGACTGTAATAATTACCGTGGAATCTCGTTACTCCCAACATATAACAAAGTATTAAGTAATATTGCTAACTCGCCTAAGTGTATACGTAGGTGAAATAATTGGAGATCACCAATGTGGATTTAGAAGAAATAGATCCACGTTGGACCGGATTTTCGCCTTGCGACAAATCTTTGAAAAGAAATGGGAATACAATGGGACTATCCACCAACTATTCATTCATTTTAAGAAAGCATATGATCTTTTGAAAAGGGAAAAACTATACAGTATCCTGGTACAATTTGGAATTCCGAAGAAACTGGTTCAACTTGTGAGGATGTGTTTCTGCTACCCCATTAGCAGAGTACGGATAGGTCAGATAGTTTCAAGATTCGTAGCGGTTTAAAACAAGGTGATGCCTTGTCACCACTACTACTGTTTAACTTCGCTTTAGAATATACGATTTTAAAAATAAAAAAGGACAAAAAGAAACTAACTGAATGGCTTGAATCAACTGTTCGTGTACGCGGATAATGTAGATTTAATAGGAGACGATATAGATGCACTACAATGTAACACCGATGTCTTGGTAGAAGCGTGTGATGAGATAGGTCTACAGGTAAACATGGAGAAAACAAAATACATGATAACGAGCCGAAACACAGGGAATAACGGAAATAAGTACATAACAATTAAGAATGAGAACGTAGAGAAAGTAAATAAATTTAAATACTTGGGAGCATATGTAACAAGCAAAAACGAGGTAACGGAAGAAATAAAAAAGTCGTTTAGTATCGGGCAACACATGTTTCTATTCAGTCCAAAAACTTTTAACATCGCGATTAATATCAAGGAAATTGAAATTGAAAATATATAGAACGGTTATTCTTCCGGTAATACTTCACGGTTGCGAAAGTTGGAGTATGACCCTAGCAGATGAACATAAACTACGAGTGTTCGAAAATAAGGGTTTGAGAAAGATATACGGGCCGAAACGGGACGAGATGACTGGAGAATGGAGGAGAATGCATAATGAAGAACTTCACGGACTGTGCGACTCACCCGATGTTGTAAGAACAATGAAATCACTACGATTAAGGTAGGCATGCCATGTAGCTTGGATAAAAAAAGAAACAGATTATATTCCATCTTGATTGGAAACCCAGAGTGAGAGAGACCGTTGGGAAGACCGAGACGAGGTTGGGAGGATAATGTTAGAAGTGATCTTCGAGAAGTAAGTTTTGTGGATGAACTTGCGAGTTCCGTAAGCCATAGAGTAAGTAATATTACAACAGTCGTCAGAATTTGAAGTTTGAAAACTTTAATATTGCAAAGTTTGAATCTTGAACTAATTTCCGGCTAAATGTCTTATAAATTAAACAAGTGTTTTTTTACATAATGTTAAAAACAAACATTTAGTTGTTTACGTTTGGTCACTGCAACCTTCTTATTTATTTCTGTGTACGTTATTTACAGCATCCCGGCCATGACGCTGTATACTTTTCTCGCAGTGTTCCCATGCCTGCCACTCTGAGGTGCACTCAGTCTCATCTGAAATTTAGTACCAGAGTGTCCTTGTTGCTCCTGGGTACCTTGGGAAGGTAAAGGCCGTCACACGTGGGACTGACCATCCCACCTTACTTTCACCGTAGGTCGAGAATATGTGGAGCGCTACCTCCACATCCCCCATGTGCCGTTCACGGCGCGTGCGTATCTCACAGCAGATAGTTTCACCCTTTTTACGTTGTTTTTAAATAAAACACAAATCAGATTCATTGTTTGTGGCCTAAATAATAATTTTGCAACTATCTATTTGTTCTGTAGTTATGATTATTTTTTAAAGTAATCACCTTTTTTTAAAAAAAATAAAATAAAAAGGCTGAATTTCAAGAGTCACGCCAACTAGAAGAGAGAGTTTTTAATCTAGTTAAGGGTTGATTCTTTCATTGTTGGTGGGTTTATATTACATAGTTTACAACCGTAGCTAAACTTTTTTCCCCTCTGCTTTTCTCTCATTCATTTAACGAAGGCTTTCACCTCTCTTTTGTGCTTTTCCTAACTCTGTTCGAGTTTCACTTAATCAGACTACAACTTTCCTCTGCACAATTAACAGCTTTTCGGAGCAAGCAGACAAGAGAGCGTACAGAGAGAAAAAAAAAAGTTCTTATAAAAGCGTGGAAATCTCGTTAACTTGATCCACTCGCGCTACCTTCACTCTCATTTTCTTACTTTGGTGCTTAAATTGGATTCGGTCGATAAACATCATAAAAAAGTTCCTCCGCGCTGTAGAATAGTTTTTGCTTGTCTCTATCAAATATCCTGAAATCTCTGCTATTGTTCTGTTTCATAGTTCACAATAGCCAGAGTGAACATTTTAACGACTGAAGATACCACCAAAGTTTGCATGAGATGCAGACAACTAATGGAGATGCTGAAGCGATCCTAGGATGCAGAACCAAGAAAGAAACTTCGCAGAGGTTGATCAAGATGACCATGAAAGATTGAATTGAATAAAGCTTTAATCAGCCTATGTCTATTTTTACACTTAACATTTCCCATCGAATACATTGTACATACTATTATACATGTGAGGTGATCTCATCTGTAGTGTGAACGTAAATGAGCCCTAAATTGTCTAAGCGGTTTGCACGCTGCTTTCTGCACACATGGTGCCGGATTCAAAACAGGTAGGCGTCTTATCAACGGAGTAATTCGATGCTGTTGAGTCAGTGTGTAACACAATTGAAGAAAAAATAACGTTTAACATTTAAACTTAGTAATATATCAGTTCTTAACAAATACAAGTCATTTTAACAATGTACATTGTTGTGTAATATTATATGGTTCGTCTAATAACATCCATTATAATCCATCACAATTTTTGATACAATATAGAAAGTCCGGTACATTCAAATCAATGCAAGAAGCATGTTACTTCTAACATTTATACAGTCCTTTATACGAGTTTTTAGCTCATATGCCATATTTACACTTCACATTGTTGTGCAATATTCTGGCTATCATCTAGCACAATTCGTAGTATTTTATCTATCAACTTTTATGGTAAAGTATTCAGTGAGGTCGATACATACAGTTAACAATGCAAATAATAACTATAGCACTATATACACAAGTTTTTATGTTATGACTCACTATTTTTACATCCCACAAAAAAAAAAAAAGAATAATTCCTAGATTGTTACATTTACAATTGCTAGAACTTCTTGGTTTCTATAAATAAGTTTCTCGACTCTATGGATTTGAATGAACGCATCTACTGTTTTCTCGTGATCAATTCGACTCGAGATACACTCATGATTGCAAAATATTATCAGTTTATTTAAACAAAAAAAAAACTTCTCACAAGGACATTGCCTTTCAAAGCTAATTCAAATCAGTGATGAAGCGTAAATACAAATATTCAAATGAGTTACGTTTGTGTTCCTGTTAGATGTGTGAACCACCCTTCTACCTTTTTACCTCTGAAAGGCTGAAGAAACTTTTTGACAGTCCTAAACGGTTCAACATTTCTCCAAAAAGGGGGACAACGAGAGAGCAGTCTCCTAGCGTTTGACTGTTTTAGGTTCACAAATGTTATGTCAACAAAACTGTTCATTTGGTTACCATTGGAAAAGAGGGGCCCGCATCGTGTGCTAGCTAGAATATTCTCTTGAAAGCGTTAGCAGATGTTTGACCTACTTCTTTGTCGACACGTTCTGTGTGAATAACAGAAATGTGACACAAAACTGAAAATATAATAGACTTCTCCTCCTTACCCTGTATTTGTATTCATCAACTAAAACACACCTGGCAGGGACGTTGAAGGCAGAATAAAGAGGTCCTCTACTTTCAGAAATCAATTTCGCCTCTGACTAAGAATTTTCAAATTACATTCTTTTCTTCCTTCTTGACAGGTTGATAGTTACGAAAAATGTTACATAATATAACTCACTGCATAATTTAGTTGCATTGGAACATAAAATCATCTTATTGATTTAGGCGAGATTTCTTTGTAAAAAAGCAGTTTTAAGAAAATGCGAATATATATATGTATAGTGTATACCGAGTAATTGTTTCTGCCAAATCAGAATTTCTTTCTCAATTTTGATATTTCTTTCTCTTATTGAAATTTGAGAGTAAGGTGGTGGATATTATTAAAAATCGGAAAGTTGAAAATTAAACCTCGAAAGGTCTTAACTATATTTTACGGAGAACATGATAAAGAAGTACTGCGCATAATGAGTTTTCTGCACCCTCAACCGATTTTAATGACATTTTGCACGTAATATGTAGGCCATATGAGAGTTCCAATAATTTAAATCTTATGTCCATACCACTTCCAGTTATCATGCAAAGTGCGTCCAAAAATGAACACTTCCGGATTCTAATGTTTATAGTGTTGTTCAAAATAAATTCAGATATCTCCAGAATGGCATAATCTATCAAATCCAAATTTCGCTTGGAAAGTACTAACATAATTAAAATGTTACAGTGTAAATCAAACCATTATATCTTTAACCGTTTTGGAGATAAAAATTAATTTTCTTATGTAAACGTTCAATTTTACTTTTAAAAATGCATCTTTCCAAGGAAACTTTGTGTTGTCTAACCATCAGCCCCCCACTAGTTATAAAACGATACTTCGCTCAAATAATCTCCATGTAATGTAGAACAACATATTTAAAAAATGATTTTATAGCTGATGGGGTTAGAAGAAACATTTTATACTATAAAGTTGAGTACCCCACGTGGAAGTATATGTTTGAAATTCAGCTAAATAAACCATCATATATCTGAAAGTTCTTATGATATCCAAACCAGATTTTGTGTGACAAGTACGGATATTATGAACATATCACGTTAGAATTTTCTAGTTGACAACTTCAGCTGTGTTTGAAATAGAAAATATTTACTCCTTATCTCGCTGACTCTAGGAGCACGGACGCTAAAATATCAGATCACATGCTTAAAAACAACATCGAAGAAATGCGAGCATGTCTTCAAGACGAAAACATGTTTGTAGTTGACAGAGGCTTCCGGGATTCACTCCATCTTCTATCAGACTTAGGTTTCTAATCAGAAATGACAGAGTTTCTGAAGAAAGGACAAAAATAGTATACGACCTTTCAGGCAAATAAATCAACAATAGTAACAAGGATACGGTGGGTGTTGGAATCTGCGAATAGCAGAATTAAGCAGTGGAAGACTCTGGATCATGTAATACGAAACACACAAATTGGTAATGTATTAGATTACGTCCGTATCGTGTTCCATTTGCAATGTCTATCGGCCTGCGTTTGTGAGAGACACATCTACAGATGAATATCGCAAGAGAAATGCAGTTACTTCTGAAGAAAACTAATGGTTTACAAGAAAATGTCAATAATAAACGGTGGAATAGACAGAAAAAACACAAAATGTAGTTATCATACAAAATGTGGTTTCGATATCATAAGAACCTTCACACACATGATGGTTTATTTAGCTGAATTTCAAACATATACTTCCACGTGGGGTACTCAAATTTATAGTATAAAATGTTTCTTCTAACCATCAGCTGCAAAATCATTTTTTAAATATGTTGTTCTACACTACATGGAGATTATTTGAGCCAAGTATCGTTTTATAACTAGTGGAGGGCTGATGGTTAAACAACACAAAGTTTCCTTGGAAAGGTGCATTTT
>JAGDQP010029281.1:0-23482 GCA_022664845.1 Lepisma saccharinum | reverse complement strand
AGTAAGTGGGGATTATCCATTAACTCCACTAAAACTCAGGCAGTAGTCTTCCTTCCTCGTAAACGTCGTTCACGAGTTCTCCGAAACCCAGCAAAACTATCCCTGACTGTACAAAACCAACCCATAAATCCTTCAAAATATGTCACATATCTAGGAATGATCTTTGACCAACATCTAACATGGCGGCCACACTTGAACCAAATCATAGACAAAGCTACAAACCGCCTAAATCTCTTAAAACGCCTAACTGGAACTACATGGGGACTAAAACCGCAAACAGTCATAAACACCTATAAAGCATTCCTTCGCCCGATTCTCACGTTTGGACACATAGCATGGCTTGCAGCACACACACACATCTACCATAAACTACAAATCATGGAACGCCACGCTCTAAGGATCGCTTACCGAATCAAACTACCCAGTCCTACCCAAGAACTCTACGATCGAATCACCTTTCCCCACCTTCTGCTTCACCTTGAAACCTTCCGCCTGAAATACATATCACAACGCTTTGCGACAGAACACCCACTACTAGAAGACATTATACACACCCACGTACATCATAACGCACCAGCTACACACATATCTTCACCACTCTCACTCCTTTTCACACTCTATGAATATACTATACCACCCGACCACCCTGAAATAGCACGCAAACTAGCCTTAAGTTCACCTACCATCCCTCACATGATTGCACCCTCATATGCCGCACAGTGACTCATCTTGAACGCTAGGGCTCATCTGTCCACATATAGATCTAGAGTCGCTCCTAGATCAGAAGATTATCACTCACTTGTCTTAATTGTGCCAACGTGTTGTCTTGTCTAGTGCACCTCACTTTCATCACATCACTTTCACATTATACATAGTGTATATTTACCGACTTTAACTATTATTGATTATTCGCTCTATATCTCTACCCAGTTATATGGTACTGAGGAAAACTTATAATAATCCCAGATAATGGAAGAAATAAAATTATATGATCTCAGAAATCTCTTAGCCTACCCACCTTCCCATGTTAACTCATGTTGCACCACTTCCTCTTCCCACATAGAGGGTGTAGCCCTTTGGGGGTACTAGCCTTTCAGGCTAGTAAAAAAAAAAGTAGATTTATTTGCATTGGTGTGGCTTCAGGTAAGAAGTGACTGTGTAATTTCGTTGTTGTGGATTTGAATTATCTACTGATATGAATTGAGATGGAATCCGTGCAGCAGTGTATTTTATGCAATGGAACTAAAAGTGGTGATACGGTGGTAGTAAAAAGAGGTATTGACACGTTACGTGGATTTAGTGATGCAAGAGAGGAGAACATTCGTGCGCTAATCGGTAACAGTGAGAGTGTTCAAGTTCATGTGAACTCTCGGAAAGAGTATACTCACCGTCTTCCTGTACCAACCACGGACGAAGGTGAACTACCTGTGAAAAGAAGTGCAAGGTCACCTCTTCCAAACTTCGACTTCAAACGGCAAGGTTTGTTTTGTGAGAAAGATACTTGTACAACAAACGAAGTCAGGCAACCGGACCGACAAACATCTTATAGTGTTGTTGCAACGTTACATGTAATCCAGTCGGTGCGTTCGATGGCATTAAGACGTGCCGATGAATGGGGGGGGGGGGAAGTATTAGTTAGAATTAATACCGAGATTGACCTTGTCGCTGCAGAAACCCGCTACCATAGACAGTGCTGCTCATATTTCAATCGTCCAGGTTCTTTACCAGGGCAAACATCATACTCAGGGTGACCTGAAGACTCCAATAAATCGCACGCATTTCAGAAATTATGTGAGTGTTTGGACAGTACTGATGAATGTCAGTATTCCCTCCAGCTACTCTGCGAAATAATAAAAATCTTTTGTTCGACAGACGAGTTCTACACGGATAAGCAGTTAAAGAAGAAGCTTCAGAGACACTTTGGTGAAAACATTGTCATTGCCGAACGGGTAGGGAAGAGTAGTGTTGTATGCTTTTCTGGGTTAGCCCATAAACTCCTGACTGATAATTTGTACACTGCAAAAGAAACCAACGAAAGGGAGGAAAGCATGAGGATTGTAGAAATGGTAGCCAAAGTTATTTGTCGGGATATTCGTACTCGAGTGTACGAATGTGACAGTTATCCAACAGTAGAGCAAATTGCTTCTGGAAATGAAGAATTAATTCCGGAGACGCTTACAGCCTTCATAAACGTTCTTATCCGAACTCGCAAACCCGTTGACGAGGATAAAACAAACAAAAGAAAAGGTGTTACTATAGCACATGCAATTATTGCTTCCATTCGTCTACGTTCGTTTATCTCACCTTTGCAGCTCGGCCTAAGCGTATACCTTCACCGACGTCATGGCTCTAAAGTTCTTGTAGATGTGTTGTCAAAACTAGGGTTATGTGCAACTTACAAGGAGACTATCAAATTTGAGAATTCAGTTGCTATAAACGCCCCGCCCTCAGTAGATAACAATGGATACGTTCAGTTTGTGTTTAACAACGCTGACCACAACATCAACACTTTGGATGGACATAGAACTTTCGACGCTATGGGGGCATCAGATGCTTCACACCAGCAGGATCCGTACATACGAGCAGTTTTGTACCGGAGATTGATTCTTCTGCAAACTTCAATTTGGAATCGTTAGGCTTCTGGACGGTAATGAGTTATCAGCGACTTTTGAAGGCAGGATCGTATATTTTTCAGGTGGAGGATATCAGCGCAGCTTTACCACAACCACAATGTGCCAAAGATGCTCGATTGGTTGATCTGTCCTGGATGTCGGGATACATACTGCAAGAAACATCAAGTCCTAGTTGGGGTGGATATATGGATGCTATGACTACAGCTAGTACTAAGGAATACGACACATCAGCTGTGTTGCCTCTACCTTTTGTAAATCTTTCCCCAGGAAATCCAAGTACAATTTACACTTGCCTCATGAACGCAGCGAAGGAATGCATAGAAAGAAATAAAAAATCTTGTGTGGTGACATTCGGACAGCCACTCTACACTAAAGCCATAGACATAGTTCTAGCCGTAGGAGAAGACAGCCCCCTCTCGTGTGTTATTGTGCTTCTTCGTGGCTTTCACTTACTTATGTCATTCTTGGTGCCGTTGGAACCATTATGGCCGGTAGCGGTTTGGAAGAGCTATGGGAGACCATCTAAGCGAAGAACACAGTACTCCACATGATGACCGGGAAGGCATATGCTCGAGCCATCCGTGCGTATTTTCTGACGCAGGTTTCGATTGCAAACTTATTACTAACAAATAATGTGGAAGTAGATGCAGATCTTACTCAAAGACTTGAAAGTGTGCACTCAGATGTACTTCGAGGTGAGCTGTCACTTGAAAATAGAAGCACATCTCAATGTCTACTGGACATTGAAAGCATGTTAAATGAAACTTTAACGAATCGAACCGGCAAACTATGGGCGCAATACTTCGAATTAGTTAACATTATGCGTTTTTTGATAAGAGCAGAACGCTCTGGCGATGTACCGCCCACATGTACTTGCAGCAAATGCTGCAATTAGAAACAATCATGACCCCTGAGGAATTTCACAACTTCGTGAATCATGGTTACTTCACAATTCGAAGAACCAAAAATTTTGGTCAGGCATATGGATGGACATGACAATTGAACAAGTGCTAATGCGTACAATGAAAACTGCAGGTGAATTAACGCACGGACGAGGAATGACTGAAAATGTGGTTGCGCGCTGGGTGAGGGCCATGCCTACTTCAGCCCAGGTTGTAGACGCAGTCGAAAACTTCAATGGTGTTTTCTCTAGAACATCCGAACAACACGTGGAACTGAGAGAATCTCGTAAAGTAAGGGATCATATGGATCTTCTTCGAGATGATGGCCTGGTTGCACTCGCACAATCCCTTTAAAACCTCGTCCAATCTTCTAGTGTCAATTGCTACGGGATTAGTTGGTGACGATAGTGTGAACTGTGATGAAGCCCAAGATCGAGGTGTAGCTGCTATGAAATCAATTGTGTTTCAACGTTTCAGTGACGTGCATCTTAGGCGAAAAGACAAAGTCCGATCACTTGCAAGTGTGGCAAAAACTATAAAATTTAAAGGAAGAGATATAGAAGTGAACCCAAACCAACTTTTTCATCGTATCCTGTGTGTCGTGCGAAGCGAGGAAGAACTGGCCGAATATTTGAAATACGAATTGGCTGCAAGACCACCTGCCCTTTTCGATGGTGTTTCAATGCGGAAAGGCAAAAAATCAGCATTGACTGCTGTTTTAGAGGAACTTGCACCTTGCGACAGCACATTACCAACAGATCCCGTATATACAATCGATGGAGGTTTCTTATTGCATCGTGTGATTTGGATGCGTCCGTCTAGCTTTCGTCAGATTTGTATCCAGTACGTCAAATACATTCAGCAACACTACGGGCACCGAGTTAATGTCGTTTTCGATGGATACCCAGGTCCAACTACGAAAGATGCAGAGCATGAGAGGCGAAGGACTAAGAGATCAGTGACGGAGACATTAATCGACGATCTCAAGGCACCTGTTGTGTCACAAGGACTTTTTTTGGAAAACGCCTCCAACAAAAGAAGATTTATAAACCTTCTAACGAAACATCTTCAGTCTGCGGGTATTAACGTTCTTCAATCTTCCGCCGACGCAGACTTCTTGGCGGTTTCAACAACAGTGAGCGCAGGAAGAACAGGAATAGCGTCAGTTCTTGTGGGAGAGGATACGAATTAGTTAGTCCTTTTGGCTGCACAAGCTGATGTAGACACTGATGTTTGGATGCTAATTCCTTGGGGAAAACAAAATCCTCACAAAGTGTATAGTAGTAAAAAACTTCAATCTGGTCACGGAGAAGTTCTTCCTAATATTCTTTTCTTTCATGCCGCAACAGGGTGTGATACAACTTCCGCGCTGTTTAAGAAGGGGAAAAAGGTAGACTTCAAAAAATTTCGAAAAAACTCTATTTGAAGGGAACGTGTAAGTGTGTTTAACAGGTCAGACGCAACTCACGAAGAAACTGCAAGTGCTGGAGCATCATTTCTTCTCGATTTATACCGCTACGATATTGATGGTACCCTAGAGGAAGCAAGATACCGTCAATATATGAGAACTGTGGCGACGCAGGCCGTTACATCAACATTTGACTTATCTACACTTCCACCGACATCATCCGCAGTAAGGCAGCATTCATACCGCGTTTACCACCAGCTTCAACAGTGGAACGGTGTGAATTTACCACCAACGGATTGGGGATGTGTCCTGATAGATGGTAGTCACAAACCTATTCTCAACGAAAATGATCCCTCACCAGAAAACATCCTGCATATAATTTCTTGTGATTGTAAGTCTGGTTGCGAACGAAATTGCGAGTGTCGAAGAAGTGACTTAAACTGCTCGACGATGTGTGGCTATTGTGTTGTTCATGGTTGTGAAAACCGTTCATAGATTCTAGATGAGGACGATGACACGGAGGAGTTTGAACCATAAGCAGTGGTATTAGAGAGAGACGAACGAAGATTTGAAAAAGGGACCTGTTTTTCCTTAGCCTGAACTGTTAAAGTGAAACGAGTTATATTTACAGAAATATGTTGTTTCTTATATCATTACTAATAGTTACGGGACGTTTCTTTCTTATAATGTGTATCATTGTAAATAAAATTCAGTTTGGTGTATCGTAATGTTTTCTACAGTTAACATATGTTAAATATGAAAATATTTTTTAATATTAAAAAGTAAACCGTTTCCGAAACATGACGCCATATTTAAACATGGCGGATGTATATGGCAATTGCTCGTTCTGAATAACAATTTCTTATATTATGCATTTTGTGAAAAATAAAAAAGAGCAAATGTTCTATTTTGATATGTCTAAAAGATACAACCTTTCAAAATTAAAATGATAAAGTCGGTCGGGTTCCATATTGATGACGTCATATCTCTTAAATATATTTTCTAAGTTGTATGTTTCGCTCCTATTTATGGAAGAATTATAGTAAAACCTATCCAGAAAATTGTATTTATTACTTGCAAAACATATCGACTTTACAACTATATCATTAATAGCGTCAGAAGTCAATATAGCGAACTCATTTTTAAAGGTGTCAATCACTGCTTGGTGCGCATAAAATCGACTAGCTCCATTAGTTTTAGAGATACAAGAATTGTATTGGGCTCGTTGAAAAGCTCTTGAAAAGGCGAATAACGATTATTTCGAAACGTTTTCCCATATTCGTATTCATTTCAAAGTTATTCACAGTTAAATGTGACAACAAACATTAAGAATATACTTTTCTTTCAATTCTAGGCGCCATTTTTAAAGATGGCCGTTATATATAACGGACACTAGTTATTAATAACATTTGGTAATATATTTTATGGAAAATGAAACGAGAACGAAGTCTCTATGTTAAAATGTCGAGAAGATACATAGGTTTAAAATTTAAAAGTTAAATTCGGTCGGTGGCCATGTTGATGACGTCATATCTCAGTTTCCCCAAGCGGGATTTTTTTGGGACTTTGAGTATGTTGTTTAGGACAACATTCTGAACATTTTCACCCATTTTCAGCTTGTTATTATAAAATTCCGGGTTAAAACCTAATTGCACCGTACTATAAAAGGATAGAAAGGAAACCAACGTAGAAACAAAAGATAATATTGAAGCAGAGTACCCCTCCCCCTAAACAGAATATAGACCAGAATAATATTTTCCATGTTGAATATAAGAATATAAATAGAAAGTGTAAGCCGCTCAACAAAACTATATTAAATCAAGGCCAATCATACTCACAACTGATTACCAAACAACACTAATGTAAGTTTTTTATGTAATCGTTTTAGTTTAGAGTAATAACATAGGACTGCCAAAGGACTCAGAAATAGATTTACTGTATTCATCAAAGAAAATAAGAAGGAATACTTGATGTAAGTTGGACAAGTATAAGTGTGTAATTGAGAACAGTGCAACTTAAGCTCAGTCTAATCTTCAGGAACTGAGCTGGAAAGAGTTCGACTAGTCCATCCTTAGGACAAATTGTAAATCTTGCTCATGAAGCATGGGTAAAACATGGGAACAAGACTGTCCCATGAAATTTAAAAAAAAAAAAACAGTTAAAGGTCTAAGACCTATACTGAACACCGAAACATGAGTTCAAATGAATAAGAGACAGGGGTGGATGGTTGGTTTCTCCAGCCTACGGGTCAGACAGTGTAAAAGAAAGAGATCAAAGTAGTGGGAGCTACCATATTTGCAGTAATCAATGAAAATCATCAAAGTGTCATTTTAGGTATTAAAGATAATACTCCCCTATTAATAAGAAATTTCCTAAACCTAAACGTTCACAAGAAATATTAGCTAAACAAAACAATCCCGAAGAACAATGCCCATAAGTAAATTATTAAAGTTACATCCCCATTAAAACCTCCTACACTCATGGTTATAACTCCTACTAAAACAAATTCCACATGAGATACAGAAGAGTAAACAATTAAATATTTTATATCAACTTGACGTAAAGAGATTAACCTTACAGAAACACCCAACTTTTCCAATTATAAATCATAGCAAATTTAACTGTAAGCAGGAGATTCTAAATAAGAATAAACTCACAGTAAACCATTACTTCTCAATTTTAATAGCACCCCAGCTAAAATCTTAGAATCACTAATAGAAGACTCACCATGTGCCCTGGGCAACCATGAATGGACCCAAAATATTGGCATCCTCACAAAAAAACCAAAACCATCCCACAATATTACAAATACTCTAAAAAAGATTTACTAAAGTCAACAAATCGCAAATTATACGAAACTGATCTTCTCCGATTCATTTCCAAATAAAGAATCCCAATAGATAATGGCAACGGAGTTAATGAAGCATATAATAATAATTAAACCCCGTCTGATAACCCAAAGCGAAAATAAAAATTATGCAGGAATTAAAGACGCCTCAACAAACAACAATATATTAAAAGATTAGAAGAAATAAAGCCCATGCAAAGTAGTGAAATCAACATCATAATCAACCCAATAAAACTAGTTGTATAAAATGAAGATAAAGTTCTCTCGCTAGCCATAAATATTAAAAGAATGATCCACACTGTTAACAATACCAAATAATGTTAAATTGCAAATCAGAATTTTATCCTAAATTTCAAAGGTAAACTCCAAAAAATTATTAGTAATTAGTAAAAAACAAAACAAATAAGCTAAGTTATGGCTTTATTATAGACAAAACCAAAGCGCCCCCGTATAAAGTCAAATAATATTTCAACGTATCCAAAAGAAAGAGTCAAAGTCTTAGCGCAAATGGGCATTAGTAAGCGAAAGCCGGGGATTACAGGTTTTAGAGCCAAAGTCATATCTTTCCCCAACGTTTCAGCCATGACGAATCCAGCGGTGTCCAGATCCTCTCTGTGTGACTTGTAATTACTGAGATCTAGGATAATAATATGCTATTTAATAGGACCTGCCAGTGCTACGATGAAAGTAATAGAATTCCCCATCGTTTCAGAGCATGACGAATCTAACGGTGTATGATTAATCTCTGTGTGGCTTGTAGTTACTGAGATCTAGGAGAGGGGACAAACATACCATGTAAAAATAAGGAATAAGCAAATGAAAAGGAACTGTCAGTTTTAGAGTCAAAGTCACAACCTTCCCCACCGTTTGACGCTATGACGAATCTAACGGTGTATGGGATATCTCTGTCGGACTTGTAGTTGCTGAGATCTGGGGGAACAGACAGACAGACAGGATAAACCCTATATCTCCCCTTATTCACTGAAGTTCATACGTGTGCGCTAATATAAGATTCTGAGCAACCCTTTACATTCTTTCAACAAACTATAAAGGAATAAAATATTATAAATAATAAATATATTAACATCGTAATACAACCAAAGATTCTAGATAATCATTCCCTTAATAGATACTAAAATAGAAAGACCCAAATTACCCTCGCAAACACAGAAAATAAGAAATAAAAGTCTAAAAGAAATCTAACTATAAAATTCCCTCTAGCTTAAAAAACAACAGAGACACACTCAAAACAATAATTTCTAAACTCAAAACAACCATCAATAAATGCGTCCGCTGAGAAACAAAACATCACTCATAATAGCTAACAGGCAAACAAAAACAAAAAGGAAAAACGAATATTGTCATAAGCTTTCAGATTTTAATAGAAATAATGATCATATAAATCATAAATGGGTTCCTTATCCTCAACACATCAAGAGAAAATGTATACATTTATCATTAGTCCCCCTAATAATATTTAATATTCAACTACATCCTGACAGTCTCTTGACATTAAATTAACAGTAATCCTATTATTAATTTTAATAATTCTTACATTCCTTTTCATTCAATTAACCCATCCCTATCTATAGACCTTACCTTAATTATCAACACAATAATCACGTGCCTACTAATTATAACTCTATTAGAATCTCCCAGATTCTTTTATATCTTTTTTAGTTTTCGTAGGAGGCATATTATTACTATTTATTTATGTAACCAAAGTAGCATCAACCGAGATATTCCTTCTAAATATAAAAATAATATTCCTTTTCCTACCTCTTATTGCTAGAATCATTATACTATTAATAACATACCCTTGCTCATATTCATCCCCCATTCTTTACAAGACTCATTAGAAATAATTATTGAGCAACAAGAAATTCCAGCAATAACATTTTTTGATAATACCTTATCAACCATTACATTAATTCTAGCAGTATATCTCTTTGTAACCTTAATTGCAGTTGTAAAAGTAACACGCTTACAAGATAGCCCATTATGACTCACACAAACCCATATCAATACCCATACGAAAACATCACCCTTTCTTATGAATTACTAACAATCGACATACTCGTCCCCATCAATGAAACTTCTTACTGATGAAATGTTCGATCCCTACTAGGACTTGGTTTAACCTCCTCAGTGGATTTATACAGTATACTGTACATCGAACTTAGGTATGCTTTAGGGACTCTTATTGATTTAATTGAGGTAAAATTATAATTATGCGTCTTAACATTTATTTTGGACCCTTAAGGTACTTTATAATGAAAATTTTAAAAATATGTACATCTAAATATATTTTTCAAAATGTACACTATAATGTACATTTTTCTTGTAGCATTTGTATATAGTACATATAGAATGGCCAATTTCTAAACACTGTACTAGATTTTCGAGTATGCAAAAGTGTACTATACAAAGGTCTCTTTTGTGATTACGCACCATAAAAATCACTTTTGGCGGAATTCATAGAAAAAAAATCTTTTTTGGTTTAGACACAGATGTACTTTGCATTTTTGACAAAGAAAGTGAGACCTGAACTTTCCGCATGTCTGATTTTTGCAACGGGTTGGTTCACTCCGACCATCATGAACACGAAGAAGGTATACTTTGTCCACTTTTGCACTCTCCAGGGGTCGTTGTTCAGTCTTCTTTCTTGGTGGTGGCGTAGCTGCGCTTTCTCTTGAGGCAAGTGATGGCCTTCCTCTTTTTTTGGTTTGAACTGATTTTCTCACCTTGATGAGTTCTTCAGCAAGCTGAAGTCTGAAATTAAGAAGACATAGCTGGTCTTTCTCAGGTATATTTAGAGACTCTGCTACGTTTTTATATTCAATCCAAGAGTTCGTAACAGCCATGTCAATGCCATGGAACAATGCCCTCAAAGTCCATTTTTCTGAACGGACAGTGATTCTATAAAGCTAAATGTACAGGTTTAAAAGATCCACTCCACCCATAGAGGAATTGTATTCTCGTGTTACTCGAGGCCTGTTTATTTGAATGTATTCCTTCTTATTGCTCCATCTTTTTACTGTCATTCTCTACAATTCCTACATAGTTAGAGCCAAAAGAGAGATCTATTGTCAAACCATTTTGTTAGAACTACATCGCCATCAGCACTGACTAATTCTTCACTGTATCCTCTGCTTTGTTTATTCATTGCTTTGTCATCTGCGAGTGGTGGATTGTTGAATCTATTTAACCTTGCTGTACAAGCAGCAAACAACGTCTTACTTGTCAAGATTTGTAGTAATGGATATGATGAGAAATAATTGTCAAAAAAGAGTCTGTGTCCGAGTCCTAAACTTTCAGAAAGTTTTAGAACGATTGCAACTCCTAATTCAAATTCTTTCATATGAATCTGATTCAGTTCAATTGTTTTCCCTCGATATAGTATAACATCATAGGCTAGTCCTTTTTTGCCGCAGAGAACGAAGTTTTTAATGCCCCACGGACATGGCGTTCCTTTCACATATTGTTTTACTGACAAGTTGCTAGTAAAGGGTATGATCTGTTCGTCTATTGAAACATCTTGTTCTAAATCTAATTCTTTACACCTACGAACAATTGAGTCAAACAAAGGACGAACTTTGAAGAAAACGTCACTTGCATCATTTCTCTCCAATTATTTACGAAGTGCAGGTTGTTTCTAATTTGAAAGAAACGTTTCCGACTTGTATGTGAATCTGTAACTAAGCCAATAAGTGGGATTACAGTAAAGGTCGACCCGGGGTAGTTTCAGAGAACCCATAGCTACATGCAGTGCAATAACATTTTAAATTTCTTGAAATGAACAATCCTTAAAATTAGTCTTATTGTTCTGCAAGGCATACAAGTTAGTAAAATCACCTACCTTCTCTAGTAAACTGGTAGGCACGTACTTCTGAAAGAAATTCATTGGTGTAGGTATGTTCATTTGGTATATTGGTTTGTCCCAGTCTGGTGGAACCCTAGTAGTCAACATTTCGTTTCTCCACTCAATGTCTTTTTTAACAGTTATCAGGTCAAATTAACATCCTGCCTCTTCACTATCTGTTACACCATTGCCTGAAACATTTCTTCCGATAATAGAATCGGGTGCAACATCGTGTTCCAAAACACCTCCCATAACAGTATCTGGTGTTACACTCATGTCCATTGGTTCTAGAATAGGTATTACAGGATCTTCTACTTCAAAGTCTAATACGGAATCAGGAAATAATTCCTTAGCAATATCTGGTAAAGGTTCTTCCACCACTTCGTCACCAAAACACACGTCATTTTCAGTTTTGTTCTCATTTGTGTTTATGCTTACTATATTATCCTCGTTGTCACTTAAGTTTTCAATGTTTCATATGTTTCCACTTTCAAGGAAAGAAAGAATATCCGCTGCACAAAGAGTTTTACTACTCATTTTTACCTGTGTTGCAACCAGAATCCAACAACAACAACAACAACAACAACAACAAAAAAACTGCACTGAGTAGAACTTCTGCAAGGGACTAAGGTAAAATGTACAATATACTGTACATGGTTTTTCCCAAATACGTTTTAACGCAAAAAAACAACAACACTATGATTGTTATTTGGCATATGACATCCAAAATTAGTCTTCTGCAATACACAAATGAGGAATTGTTTATTTTGATCACCCCTGTTTACTCAATAAATCAGTTTTAAAACACACGAGGGAAGTACAATTTTCTCCAAGCACGGACAGTGCCACTATATGTACATATAGTAGTTCAATGTTTGACCAACAGGTAGCAACACTGTCTATGCACAATCTTCAATGAACACTGTATAGCACAAATGTATTTGAGTAACTAATGGGGCGATTTTCATTGTTAAAACAAAGCATTGAAAAATATGTACACAATACTGTACATTTTCCTTCAATGAGTGTAAAATGAAAACTTAAATTTGCCACTGAGGAGGTTAATTATTCACGTCATTGCAAGGCTATTTATAGCAATACACTACACATCTAGTATTGAACTTGCATTCGACAGTGTTATTCATATCTGCCAAGACATAAACTTATCCGTACATTTCACGTAAACGGAGCATCCTTCTTTATTTACCTATACCTACACGAAAGACAAGGGATATATTATCGTCCTTATCTACTGTATATCGTTACGTTCTATTGTTTTCTGGGTAACGTTTAGGTCGAGTGGAAGAGACACACGGGAATCGTGGTTTTTGCCCATCAAAAGTTTTATTACAAAATAAATATAAGTCCCGGTAAGTTAACAAAAAGATCGTTCCGTACCAGGGTATTTACAAAATGTTTGAGTTATGTTTGAGTTACAAGATGTGTAACTCTTTATGGCTTCTTCTTCTCCTGGTGAGACGCCTCGTAGAAGTGAGCTAGGATTGGAGTCGCATCAGTTCGATAGCCAACTGTATGCGTAAAGAAGACAGTCCGACAGCCAACTGTGTGTCAAGGAAAAGTGATGTGATGTGAAAAGTGATAGTGAAGCGTTAAAGTTTGCCTAATGGTGGATGAGAGAAGAGGAGGAGCGAATTCCCTGAAGAGGCCCCAATCTGAAGGAAGGGGCGTGAATAATAACAAATTGTATTAAATAATTATTTTAAGTATTATGTATGTATAGTTATGTTGCTTTAGTGGATAGGAAGACTTATTATTTAATAATAATCAATTTTAATTAACTCAGTTAGCTAGCATCTCCGTACTTTGAAAGGAAGGAAGGAGTGCGTCTTAATGGTAGATAGAAAAGGAACGCTAAACAATTAATAATAAATAATTAGGACAGTATAGCTAAACAAGCTAAATAAAAATAAAACATTGAAGATAAAAATACTAAACAAATATTTGAAATCTGTATGAGTTGTATGAGGGATTAGGGAAGTAAAGGAAACATTAAAATAAAAATTAAGTAAGAACAAAAGAATCAATAAGACACTTAATATTGGTACAATAAAGTTAACAATATTAACAAATAATGTAAATAAATTGTAAACTCGTCATACAATGTAAATAACATTAAATAAAAAATAATTATGAATTTTCCCCCAAACCGCGGGAAAAGGGCCCAGATTTTCTTCCGGGAACTGGGCTACGAACAAAATCCCAAACCCTCCCCATACTTTGCTGTATTTTTGTTTCTTTCTTTTTTCTTTTTGAGTAACTAATAATCTTCAAGGAATAGGTCCTACCGACTCCACGTTTCGATGCCGTGTAGGTGCCGATTTTAAATTGTAAATTACTACTGATAATCTTCATTTTTATCGTTCTTTTGTCGTTTGATATCAAATTTAATTATGATACTTCTATATTTTACTGTTAATTAAACAGTCATTTCAAGAATCGTTTACTATTTTTAGTAAAGAAACGTAATCTAAAAACCAAATGACTTTTTTAAAGAGCTTAAGAATGTAAAGTAATATGTGTCAGAAACGTTCTTGAATAAAACAATTTAGTGATTATTTATTTTATTAAACCCTAGCTGTAATTGCTCCAACTCTTCCGAGAAGATTAATGAGCTTCCAAGCTTTAAGTTGGTTCTTGAGTCTAGGCCACACTAGGCTAGTTTATCTACCACTGGCTGTTGGGGGTTCTCACTTGGTTTACCATCGCTTGTATTAAATACTAATGGCAACGTTAATACAGAGTAATCCATATAGTCCTTTACAATTTCAATCACTTATTTATTACTTTCTTGTGGAAGTGACACATAGGCGTAAGATAGCGGGGGGGGGGGATTACTTTAAAAGCTATCGTTTAGAACGAAACATTTAGTCATTCTAAAATAACTAGGGGGCAATGTCACCCATGCACCATCATAAATCCGCCCATGATTAGTGACAGTGAATTTGAGGTTGCATTCCATTGTCTAATCTGCTCCAGCAGAATCCGTTGAGCGGTCATCGCTGAAATTAAAATACGATTATCGTCCATAGTTGACTATTGTTAAAAAGTTGAACAGTTAAGGCTTAGCTTACACAGGCTTCACTTTCTAATGTGTCGTAGACTTTACTACTTCTACTACTACTACTGCGGCTACCGCTGCTTTTGGGTCTCTTAATAGCAAAGCTATAGCAAAATGGACCTTTTATTCCCGCTCATGGTGTCAGTCCGTCCGTCCGTGTCTAGAAATGAAATCTCAGGAATTACAAGATGTAGAGAGATGCTTGAGATGTTCTTGGAAAAGTCTTACTTAAACCAGCTCAGAGCCCCTGGAACCATCTTGATTGGTGCAGTCATTCAGTATTGCCAGCCCATTTTAAAAAAATCAATTCATAAAATTGCTTCCATTCAGTTATACCTAGCTGCACCAAATATTATTCGACGCAATACAAATACATTCAGAGAGCATACGTTGCCGAGAAATTCACTTATCACTGTTGCTAGCCTATTTTCTATAAAATTTCTTTTTTCATATTGCTACCATTATTTTAGTCATAGCAGCGCTAAACTTGGCATAAACATTGTTTGACTCAGTAAGAACATACCACAACTATTTCCGCTCCGCAGTAATTCCGTTGTCAGTATTGTCAGTCAATGCCAAAATATATCTCTTGAACCATAAGGTGTAGAGACATACCTTATGTGCCTTTCGAAAGGTCTTAGTTAGATTAGCTCAGAGCGGCTGAAATAGTCATGATTGGTGTAGTAGTTCAGTATTGTCAGCATATTTTAAAAAAATCATAAATTTAAACTGCTTCCATTCAGCTACACCTAGCTGCGACAAACTTGGCATAAATATGATTCGACACAAGTACTGTGATTTTTTTAAAACTAAGCACTGCAGTTGTCAGTGTTGCCATTATACTTTATAAAAGATAATGCTTGTATGGCTAAAATACTATCAAGGGACCGGATCCTTTGCGATTGTAAGTAGAAGCGCAGCTCTTTTTTCTGATGTTGCTACTACTACTACTACTACTACTACTACTACTACTACTACTACTAATTCAATAAATACTAATAGTGCTACTCCTTCTGACTGCTAATACTACTACTACAAACTGCTAATATGCCGAAAACCCAGATAGATTGGGAGTGTGTAAAGCCAGCGAGTCGGTCGCCGAAGTAATTCCAAGCGAAAGTTACGTCAGCACGGAGAGAGATTGGGTAATTTTGTATCAGGTAGAAATTAAAAAAAAAAAAATGAATCCACTCTAACGTGACTTTTCTCAGCTATTTCCGCAGTGCCTAAAGTTTTGATAATGCGTATAATGAAATAAGAATCTAATCTGACTTGTCTTACCTGTGTTCATAAGATCTGTAAATATTGAAAAATACGAAAGAAAAATTAACCTTAGGTTTCGAAGCTATTTCTGTGAATTTTGTTAAATGTTGAGAGAGGAACAATTGTTTATAAGCTAAAAAGGAAGTAAGAAATATCAACTAAGAATCAAACCCATGTCTCACTACTAACAATCCAACGTTCTATCCATTAGAGCAAACAGGTTCTTAAGAGCGAGTGCTTCTGAATACCCTTTGTTTCCGCAACAAAGTTGAGGGTGTTAAATTTCTGGAACGTTAATAAATAATAAATATTATACAACTGCTTTTGTTTTGTTTAGTCTTTATTTTTGGCATTTTGGTTTTTATATTCAGAATTTTTAGTGTTTAATTATTATTCAGTATTTTGCAGGATTTTTTTTTACTTTTTGTTTTAGTTCACGGCACCTTAAATATCTCTTGGGTAGAGGTAAATTATTCGTGTATAAATAAAATGCATGGGAATTTTGAAACGTATAAATAAACTTTACATACTCATATAAAACCCCAGACGCTTCTGTATGTCTGCCCTTTCGAGCACTTCTCGTTGGACTAGAAGGCTTAATTTTGGCATGACTATTCGTGGATAGATTGGATGTTTTTAAAATCAATTAGTCAGTTGCGTTAGTCAACCTCAGGTATCAAAAGTACACTTTTCATTGAGCTAAAACAGCTGAAATTCGCCATGAAGGTTGATTTTAAAAGCCATAGAACACAACATTCAACAAGTTTTATTTTGTTTCTAATGAAAGAAGATTTTGAAAAGAGAAGAATTATTTTAAAATATCTAACTAGAAAAACTTGTCAATTTAAACCAACATGATAAACTGACTTATTGTATTATTTCTGTCACGAACATCTAAGTGATGCCATAATTAAGAGATGGAGTTTATGTTGCCTGCATTATGCTATTTTGTATATACTTTATTATGTAAGCGTCTCAGCCTTAGAAAGCAATTACGTAGTTCGGCAGAACACTAAGAGATGGCAGCACAACGCTAACATGTTGAAGGGAAAGCAATGCGACTTTGATAATAAAAATATTAAACATATTTCTGTAAAGTGCATAAAATTTTGAAATTACGTATAATGTAAATAATACTGACTTTTCCAACCTACGTCAGTGAACTAGTAAGATGTCTAAATATTTAAAAGAATAACAAGGGAGATTTTTAAGCAGGAAGAAAGAAAATGTAAAGTTCTTTGAAAATATGGAAAGATATGTGCAGTTGTAGAGCATCAAATCAGGGCCACCGACTAGGAAATGTGGCGTTCGTTTTGCGACCGTGCATTTTCGGCGAAAATACAGGCGAGCGTGCGTTTTGCGACCCGGAATACTGATGCATAGGGAAATGCCAATGTTGAACCTAGTATCACTAATAACTAGATTGATATTTTGTTATTTTTAAATATATGGAAGAAACTTGTTGCATATTTCTGGTTAGATCAAATTAGGTTAGGTTACTAGTTTCATTTTAGGAGCTAGCAACTAGAATTTAAGAGGCATTTTGGCTAAAGGCAAAGGTATCCCCTGTTCGATGCGTACCCATGGTTAAAGGCACATGGGGTGTGTGAAGGTAAAGCTCCGAATATTCTCGATCCACGGCATGAAGTAAGGCGGGGTGCTTAGTCTAATTGATTTGATTTGTTATTTAATCACTCACTAGACTAAGTCCCATTAACAAGTGACAGCGACAATCGGTATTGTGAACCAATGGTGGTTTGCCATTGACTTCCATAGGAAAAAGATGACGTACGAAAGACGGCGAACGAAAAGATGACGCAACGTGGCTCCGAACAATTTATGCCCCTACACGGAATCAAAACCGGGCCCTTTGATTACAAGGCAGTGAGCATTACTATTCACTCACAAGGGACATTACCACACAAGGTGCCCAGAAATAACAAGAACACTTTGGCAGTCACTTTCATAGGTGGATGCGTGCGAAAAAAGCCTCTAGCGTCCTGGCCGAGATTTCAACACGCGCCACCCGATTCGCAGTCAGACGCGCTGAGCTACGGCGACTCCTAATTCAATTTGGAAAATATTAGAAATCTTTTTCACTTTCACATACATATTGATGTAGTAAACCAACTTCGCACAGAAAGTAATATAAATCCACGCTCTGATGTGAATTCATGCTGAGCAAGCGGCAGAGAGAGAAAGCGGGTTATTTAAAATCAGGTAATATTTTCCCGTTTTTCCTTCTGTCCGTGATTGTTCTCCTTATTTAGTGTTTTCTGCGTTAATTGTTTCTTCTACATGAGATATATTGCTTCTTGTCGGGAATTTTTGAAAGCTGGTTCTCTGAATGGAAACTGGTACCTTAGGTTAGCTTTGCGGAACCTCAGACTACCAAGAGACAGAGCGATTTTGCTGAATACACAGTTAATATGTAATATCGTTAATGAACTTAACTGGTTAAGATATCGCTGACTCTATAATAGCTAGATTGATAGTGAAGCGCACGATTCACATTCCAGGGATCGCAAACCGCACGATAGTCTGTATAGTCGCAACTTGCTCTTAATTATACATGCTTCCGTTCTTGATGAATTTGAAGAGTACTTCTACGTTCCTTTGTTGGCACTAATTCATTTAGTTTACCAATGGAATATCATAAAATGTTTACACAACATGCAAGTAATAATAATAGTAAATAATTTCCTACACACTAGTAATGTTACAAAAACAGCTAGTTCCATGTCGAAAAAATATTTACTGGCAATAATTGAGGAATTCGCAAATGCTGGATTTTTGGAAATCAATACACATCGTCAACGCTGCTTGCTTGCCGCCATACGTTTATCGTTACGATAACTTTGTATGCACATCACATTTGTTGTCATTACGGAAAATTTTCGAGTTACGGAGGTAACTGGATATCTCTGGCAGTGGTGGCGTGAGAGGGTGCCCCGACCGGTCACCCGCACAAGTGAATCGCTTGTTAAGATTAATCAATGAAGCACATCAATGGTGGTCGGTGACGTAACAGCAATGCCGTCTCAGAACTCTTTATTTGTTCGCTTGACATTAATAGCTAATAAGTATGACTCTTCAGATTCTAAGAAGCCATTTTTACGTATAGGTTACGGCGAGTGAGCGAGAAAATATCTGCTTTGACAACTGAGCTTTCCCGCGGGGCTCCAAATAACGGAAAATTAGATATTCGGCCAACAGTAGCAGTGTGAGCCTCGATTGTTATCGTGAACGGGCATCAATCAAGTTGACTTGCTTCCGGGCTCAGATTAACTTACGCCGACACTGATCTATGGAGTTCTGCAATAGTTGGGAACTGATAGTAGGTTTGAAGTTTATTTGGAGTTCGAGCGTTGGCATAATATCTTTTAACATACGTATTTGTTGCTGAAAGAAAATGAAAAAATATGTTTCCAGATTCAGCAAAATAGATAAATAACAGCTCTTTGCCCGGAACTGGTAAAATATTTTCGCGAACCTGCCATTGAAAATCGTTTGCTTAAGGCATTCACATATCTAGAAGAACCAACGCCTTCAAAAGGAGGGCCCGAGGTTTGTGTGTGTGTGAAATTTATGTAAAATGCATATACTTTTGCCAAAATTATACCAATATTACTAAAAATATCCGAATTTCGGGGGAGGGAGTCCGGAACCACCCCTACCCCTAAATAATCTCTGGCTTAAGTCGTTCAAAAATGCATCTACACGGACACATTTCTCAACATGTCAAATGTTTGTGAACCGTTGCCCTAAACTAATAGGCTAGATTGTCATCACCCTGCATTCTAGAAATGTATATGAAATGACAGTTTTATTTTATTACCCATCCAACAAACGTTTTAAGAAGACTCTCTCTTTTAACGCAAGGTTTTGAAAAACGGTTTTCGCAAATCTGACAAGGTAAAATATATACTGTTTTTTTTATTATAAGTTATTTAAAATTAAACAGTTTATTAATATCTACCCTGACTGCACACTTAAATTTGAAATACCGGTAGAAATAACTAGACAAATCATGTAGTTCATGTAGTTCATTCAGTTACTAACAGAGGGCAGTGATTGTCATTAGTAAATTAGAAGTTTTCTAAATTCTTGGGAAAGTATCTCATTTGACATTTATTTATAACAGTTTGGGTTTACGGAACCGAAATTGAGTTACATTATTTAAAGAAACAAACATGGTAATTTATTTTTAATACAATTGATCCTCATCTACGTCGTAAATAATTGTCTTCATTAAATTAATCAAGTATTTAATTTGTTAGCAAAGCCTAGAATTAAAAATTCCCCTTAGGTTACAAAATAATCCCCTTGCGGGGGTAAATGAGAGAACTTTACAACTTGTTGGGATTTTTGAACTTACAATTTTTTCGACGCAAAATTTAATTTTATTGTATATTACCCTTGTTTGGCTATACATCAGGACAATATTTTTCAAACAAATATGTTACGCAATTCTGCTTATCATTGCAAGTGAGTGAATTTATACGACGCTTCAATATATTTATTTCTGAGAGAAGGAATCTCAGCTATAGACATGCGACAATCTTTATGTCCATAGCTGTACCAGTTCGACAGCCAACTGTGTACAAGGTTTGAGTTAGGAAGCACACCAATCCGACAGCTAATTGTTTGCTCAGGTTGAGGAGTAGCACATCAGTCCGACAGCTAACTGTATGTGCTGGATTAGAAGGAGCATACCAGTCCGACAGGTAACTGTGTGTGCAGAAGTTAAGGTAGAGGAGAGAGGCGACCACCCTGACTAGTAATGGATTATAAGGTTGCGTCGTGGTTTTTATGGCCCTCTTCCAGTGTGGTCCTACAAGCTCCTCCTCTATTGATGGTGGCTCCGTCTGTTGATTCTTTGAAGATACTGGTGTTATCGTCTGCTTGTTTGTATTGCACTGTTTATTTACATTGCGTCACTTGTTTTACACATATTTACTATTTGTAGTACTCACGCTACTACAATGCTTACACAGCGAATGTGAAACTCGTGTTCAAGCACGTGGAACATTACAATATTTACACACATGAAAAAAGAGTAGGAGTCATTATCCTCTTAACAGTTATAGCAGCAGTATTAATTGGGTATGTTCTTCCTGAGATCAAATATTTTTTGAGGGGTAACAGTAATTACTAATTTCCTATCCACCATTCCATACCTAGGCACAATGCTTGTCCAATGAATCTGAGGAGGATTTGCAATAGATAACGCCACCTTAACCCTTTTTTTCGCCTTCCATTCCATACTACCCTTCATCGTCGCTGCCATATCCATAGTTCACCTTTTATTCCTTCACCAAACAGGCTCAAACAACCCTTTAGGACTTAACATTCTCTATCACCCATTCTACTTTTCTAAACATTTTATTGTATTTTTAATCATAATAATATCCCTTATAATTGTGTCCTTATGAAATCCATTCATGCTGGGCGATTCAGAAAATTTCATCCCAGCAAACCATCTAGTTACTCCAGTCCATATTCAACCAGAATGTTATTTTTTTGTATCCCATTCTCCGATCTATTCCTACCAAGTTAGGGGGAGTTATATCCATCCTAATTTTTATAATTATATCATTTTATCATAAAGGAAAGATTCGAGGCCCTCAATTCTACCCTGTCAACCAAGTAATCTTCTGAAGTGTAGTATCAGTATTGACCTGAATTGGAACCCTACCAGTGCAGAAGACGCGTACATCTTAACAGGACAAGCACTAACAGTAGCGTACTTTATATATTTCCTATTTCCTACTCAACTTCTCACAATATGATATTTCTTACTAGCAAAAAAAAAGTTCTTTGGCTGAGAATAAGCATATATGTTTTGAAAACATACTACAGAGGAGAAGAAACTCTAAGAACTTAAAAAATATAAACACAAACTTAAATTAAAAGAGGAACCATAAAAAGCTTCAACCGCGGAAGATACAATATATAATGTAATAACAAATGCAGAAAACTCTTTCAAGCAAGATACATTAACTTATCACAACGAAATCGAGGAAGAGTTTCCTGAACTTAAATATAAATACTATCCTAAGAGGGAAAATAAGAAAGAAAATAACAACAATAAAAACATAAATAAACTTCTAGCATTTTCTGATATTAAAATAAGATCAAACCTCCCTGCAATACCCAATATTAAATCCAGAAACAACCTTAGACTCCCCATCAGCAAAATCGAAAGGAGTTCACCAGTTTCATCCAAAGGCAGCTAAGCCAAAGCTGAAGGGAAAGTAATAAGTAAAAATAAAACATATATCTCCCTGATAGCCCACAAAATCAAAAAGACTATCTCTCCCAGGACCAGCCGAAGGGTATATTTTACTACAAGCGAAATTAATTTCGGCGCCCCCTTCTTCGCCACCCATCACGCCTTCATTGATAACTTTCATGAGATATATTTCATTAATTTTAGTATAAACGAGCTTCTATTTTCTGAAGTTCTCACCAATTTGGTAATAATATAGGCTTAGAGCTTATTTATTCAGGCAATTTTATAGAAATTAAGATAATACAAACCATATGGAAAGCTATCAGTAGCATCTAAACAAACAAACAATACACTTTTTTATGATTTATTGATAAAAAGAAATGAGGAAACTCATACACCAAACATTTATATACGGGTACAGAACCTAAATAAACTTAACTGAAAATGCTTTTCAAAGAGAAAAATAGCAGTTCAAAATCATCAAAGGGTATTTGAGTACTAAATGTGCACAAACAATAATACGAGAAAAAGAACTAATCCGAACAAAAACACCAGAGGTGCAAAAAGTGGAGCCAAGCTCTTTAGCCCTAGAAAGGTGTGAAATGGGAGACGGATGAGCCAAGTTCCTTGGTGACAGCATGTAACAGGAACAAAGGAACTTGGCGCGAGCTGGCAAAAGCCTTAGGGTTGGGGGCGGTGGACGTAGTGGGTTTTAGGATCCCTACCAACCTTATAGCTTGAGGATCATGAACCTTGTCACCTCGCGCCAAGTTCCTTTGTTCCTGTTACATGCTGTCACCAAGGAACTTGGCTCATCCGTCTACCATTTCACACCTTTTTAGGGCTAAAGAACTTGGCTCCACTTTTTGCACCTCTGGTGTTTTTGTTCGGATTTCACAGCTTTTTGTACGTGTATAATATATCTATATATATATACTCGCTCGCTCGGCCTCGTTTAGGTCCTCGCCCCCCGTAGCTGGCTGCGCCCCCAACTTCGAGTTTTTGAGTACTTACGCCCCTTTATCGCAACCACTCTCCAGGACACTGTGCTTCCATGTTGCAGATTTTTTCCCATGCCCACCACCCGTGGGAATGAGATATTTCTTGAAACATAGGGAAGCTTTGCCATATTTATTGTAACCTACTTGTGATGATACAGCAAATTCGCTTCCTGCTGGCGGCCCTAAAATCCACCACCACCAACCCTAAGGCTCGAACATCATCTGGTGTTTTGCTCGGATCTCAAAGCTTT
>JAGDQP010029280.1:0-23483 GCA_022664845.1 Lepisma saccharinum | reverse complement strand
CACTGGGCAGTCATGACTTCCTGGAGGTACGGGATGGAGATATCTTCGTGAAGTTGTGCGATCCTGCTATCTCGAGAGTGTCCTGTAATTATTCTGATGGCTCTGTTCTGGATCCGTTGTAGTAGTAGGAGGTGTGATGGGGCGGCGTGTTGCCATGCTGGAAATGCATAGGTCATCATGGATCTTATCATCATTACGTATATGTGGGTCCTGGCTTCGATGCTGAGTCCACTACTGCGTAGAAGTGGAAAGAGGCGAAGAAGACGCTGTAGGGCTCTCTTTGCGGTGTCTTGTAGATGGGTCTTGAAGAGGAGGCGCCTGTCCAGTTCCAATCCAAGGTAGCGTGCTGATGGTGAATATTCAAATGGAGAATCAAAGAGTTCAAGGAGAGGAAGGGATGGGGAGTAGGTTTTTGTGAAATGAACAACTTTGGTTTTGTCTGAGTTGAGATTGATACGCCATTTTGCTGTCCAGGCTTCGAGCTGTTCGAAGTGTTGTTTGGCACATCTATGTGCGAAGCGAAGATTTCGGTGCGAGGCAAAGATGGCAGTATCGTCTGCGAAAGTTGCTAGGACTGTATGAGGATGGGTCGGGATATCAGAAGTATAGAGATTGAAAAGTAATGGTGAAAGGACAGAGCCTTGTGGTACTCCAGCCAGTATGGGGTGATGTTGAGAGTTCTGGTTGGAGAGAGTGACAAAGAAAGATCTGTTCTGCAAGTAGTTTTCTATGAGTCGGATGTATTGGTGAGGGAAATTGAATGTAAGAAGCTTTGAAATAAGACCTTTGTGCCAGACCCTGTCGAAGGCCTTAGCTGTGTCAAGGAAGAGGCCGATGGTGTGGCCTTTGCGGTTGAATTGCAGTGTGATTTCTTCAATGACACGTGTGAGTTGAGAGACTGTGTCCAAGCCTGGATGGAAGCCGAATTGATGTGCCGGAAAAAGGTTATTGTTATTGATATGGTGGTAAAGGCGGTAGTGCACGAGACGTTCAAATACTTTACTTATCACTGACAATAAGCTTATGGGCCTGTAGCTAGCAGCAAACATTGGGTCCTTCCCTGGCTTCGGTAGCATGATGACTTTTGCTATTTTCCATAGTGTAGGAAAGTGACTCAGCTGGAACATTGCGTTGAAAATTCGTGTTATGAGAACGAGTAGTTTTCGTGGAGCTTGCTTGAGTGCTGCTGGTGTTATTTTGTCTGGGCCTGCTGCGCTGGTGGCTCTCAACCTTTTGATGATTTGGCGGACCTCTCTTGGAGTTGTAAAGGAAGCTGGATCAAAGGGAGCTGTTCGAGGTGTGGTTCGTAACTGGCGGTTGACTGTTGTGATATGATCTTCATCGTAAGGTTCTGGATTGATGGTGAACTGTTCTTGGAGATGTGTAGCGAAGACTTCAGCTTTGTCTGAGGGCGTGTAGACGAGTCCTTGGGGTCCGTGTATGGGGCGTGAAGGTTTGTGATTTTGTGAATGATTTAGCAAGAGACCAGAATTCCTTATTGGGTTTGTCAATTTGAAGCAAGCGACCAGTCCAGTTTTGAGCGGAGATGCGTCGTAAGCGGAGTTGAATTTTCTTTTTCATTGAATTCCAAAGTGTTTTGTAAAGCTGGTTTCTGGTCGTCTTAAATCTTTTTCTAGCCCACCTTTTGAGTGCTATTAAGGCCTGCGTGCGGAGTTCTTGGTCAGTGGCGTGGCGTTGTGGTGGCGTGGCGGATATTTTGGTAGTGGAGCAACTGAGCGCTGATTTGATATTTGCTGTGGTGAGTTCAATGGCGTAGTCTATTTCTGCGGGTGTGCTCAGAGGTAGCGTCGTCACCGTTGAGTTGGCTATTGTTTGCTTGTAACGGTCCCAGTCTGAGAAAAAGTGGCGGAAGTGAGCTTGGTGGCTGGGAAAGTTGGTGTTGGATATCTAGTTGCACCGGTATGTCTAGTGCATTTATAGCATGAGGCCCATCTGTGATGACGATTCCCTTAATGAACGCCATGTCCAGTACGTCTGGTCTCCCACCATTTTTCGGGAAATGGGTTGGCTCAGCGGAAGCGGTGGGCGTGATGTCCAGTAGATGTAAGTTCTGGAAGATTGCTTTGCCTGTTTTGTTTGAAATTCTTGATTGCCAGTGGGGGTGCTTGGCATTAATGTCCCCTCCAATGATGACTGGGCCCCAGGGCGCTGAGACTTGTGAGGTCATTAATGTGAATCGGTAATGGCGGTGATTTATAAGCAGCAATTAAATTAATAGGAGTTGATGGAGTGAGTAGAGTTATGCCAGTTGCTTCAATGGTCTCCAGTGGTGGGAGCGGGAGTGGGATGTAAGGCAGTGTCGACTTAATTGAAATGGCAGTGCCACCTTTTGGTCCGTCTCTGTCTGTCCGAATGATATAATAATTTTGAATTTCTGCTGTTGATTCAAGTGGCTTTCGTTCATCAGAAGGATATCTATTTGGTTTTCTCTGAGAAAATATTTGAGTTGTTCTCTCTGCTCCCAGACACCGTCGGCATTCCAGAATGCTACTCGTAAATTGCGATTGATGGTTCCATTACGATGTCCCATCGTCGAGGAGACTGAATATTACTTCGGCAATTATGGTGATTTTCTCATCTGCATCTTTAGCTAATTTATATTTGGCAAGGCCTCTTTTGATTATGCCAAGTGCAGGACTGTTTTTCAGCTTCATGAATAAAGCGAAGAGTTCCCGGAACGTGGATCTCATACTGCACTCGTCGTCATCTCCAGCTGTTGGTTCCGGTGTAGGTGAGGCAACAGGGATGGGAGCAGGAATTTGCTTTTTGGGGGTGCCTGTGGAGGCAGTGACATCTACAGACGGGTTAGGAGTATTTTGATTTTGTTTGGTTTTCACTTTTTCAGCAAAGGATGGGGTTTTATTCTTGACAGAGTCGTAGAGGATGTTTGAGGCGTTTTTCAGGGGTGTAGGAGTGGATATTGGTTTGGCGGAGGTATTTTGAGCGTTTTGTAGACGTCTTTTTTTCTAAGGCTGTTTTGATCATCTGGCATCCTCTGTAATTGGCTGGGTGGTCGCCTTTGCAATTTGCGCACTTGGCAGGGGTGTCCCGGGTCTTCTTTGGGCAGTCACGGGCCAGGTGCCCCTCTCCACATTTCACACAACGTGGGTCAAGGAAGCACGGTTATGTGGAGTGAGTGTGACGGTAGTGGCTAGTGTGTTAGGTGTGTCGCCAGGGACAGTGTCGAAGGTGATGACGGCCTACACAACACACGGGAAAACCACATCGGGGAAGCGGAACAGTGGGCGGAAGAAAAGCACCAGTGACAGGGCACGCCGGGTATTAAAGCGCATTGTCACGCGGAACCGTCGTGCCACTGCGGCGCAAGTGACGGAGGAACTCAATCAGCACCTCCCCCAACCTGTTTCGACAATCACAGTCCGCCGCGAATTACATGACATGAACTTACGGGGTCGTGTTGCACGGGCCAAACCTCTCATCAGGGACCAGAACGCTTTAGCACGCCGCAAATGGTGCCGCGACCATGCAACTTGGACCGTTGACGACTGGAAACGTGTGGTATGGTCGGATGAGTCACCATTCACCCTATTCCAAACCACGGGCCGTGTTTATGTGTGGAGAACGCCCAAAGAAGCGTATGATCTGCAGTGTCTCCGCCCAACTGTGAAACATGGCGGCGGCACGGTGATGCTGTGGGCCGCAATATCATGGTTTTCATTGGGTCCTGTGGTCACACTTCGCGGACGCATCACTGCCAACGATTATGTCGCAATTTTAGGAGACCACTTGCATCCTATGGTCCGGATGTTGTTCCCGGACAATGACGCCATATTCCAGGATGATAATGCACCCATTCACACAGCTGGAGTTGTTGCAGCGTGGTTTGAGGAACATCGGGATGAAGTTCAACACCTCCCCTGGCCCGCCCAATCCCCAGATCTCAACATAATTGAACATCTGTGGTCCATCTTGGAAACACGACTCCGGCGACGATTTCCACCTCCATCCTCTCTCACAGAACTGGCCGATGCCCTGCACGAGGAATGGTGTAATATTCCACTTGCTACCATTCACGACCTCTATGCCTCCATCCCACGTCGCATCAAGGCTGTTCTGAAGGCGAAAGGTGGCCCGACACCATATTAATCTGGTAAGTTGCACTTTCGTTCAGGTGTTTCCATTATTCTGATAAGCATCTGTATATGTGGCTTGAAGGTCAGGCGTCTGTCCAGCGCCAGTCCCAGGTATCGAGCAGTGTCGGCGTATTGCAGTGCAGTTCCAAAAAGTTGAAGTGGGGGGGGATTTGGTGTGTGTTTTTTCGTGAAGTGAACTACTTGTGTTTTCTCTGAGTTCAGATGAATCCGCCAGTTGGTGGTCCAGTCTTCAAGTTGATTCAGATGCTGCTGAGCACAACGGTGGGCGAACTTTAAATTTCTATGTGATGAAAAGATTGCTGTATCGTCAGCAAAGGTTGCGAGAACAGTATGTGGGTGAGTTGGAATATCTGCAGTATACAGATTGAAGAGGATGGGAGCTAGAACAGAGCCTTGTGGGACTCCGGCAGTGATTGGAAATTGGTGGGAGTTGGTACCTTGTAGTGAAACGAAGAACGAACGATTTGTCAGATAGGCTTGTATGAGGCGCACGTAGGGTAAGGAGGTACAATTTCGAACACTTCAGAAACTTTTTTATTTTGTGGACAAATGAAACGTAAGAACATGACAATTTTTGGTAGAAACGAAGTTCCAAACTCATACGCTGTGTTAGAGAAATATTAACGAAAAACAACTGTTACACTGTCCATAAGGATACATTTTCGATTGGGAAACAAGCGTTCAGATATGTACCACATCAGGGACAATTCTGAACACAGGTAGGTACAATTTCGAACACATGCATTTGCGACAAAAAAAATTGTTTCCAACCTTGTGCACCTACACATACTCGTGATACCACACGTTGCAAGACTGGCATCGTATCCGGTCGCATTTCACCAGGGATTCTTCACTGTAATAGCCCAACTGACAGAAGCCAGATATATCCTCATTTGCTGGAGCTAATGTCTTTCTCCTTTGCGACAATCCTTCTGTGCCTTGAAGCTTCTTCTTTCCTGGAGTAGGCCGGTTAACAACAGATGCTTTCTTAGTCTGTACCTCAGCAATATGAACTTTGCTTGTAAGATGGAGCAAAGTGAGTAGTTTTCTTTTACGTGTCGATGGTTCTTTTCAGGCGTTCTGAGAATGCTACAGACCATAACATTTTCTGGAGACAAACCAACCTGACACGTTTGAAACTTATCATCGGTGGAATGTACGAGCCAGCAGCATTGGAGCGACGTCACGTTTTCTCCTTTCTTAACATTTGTTAGTGACACGACTTCACGCTTCCATTTTTGACTTACTGTTTTCATGAGTCTGTTATTTAAAAGGGATTGCTGTCTCGTCGACGTTGTATATGCATTAAGGCTTGACAAACTCAGTCATTACACTTTTCAAAATGCGAAAGTAGTTTCTTACTTCTTGTTCATTCATACCCTCAGCTCTAGCTCAAGATAGTCCTTCTGGTTTTCTCAAACCTATGTTTGAGTGCCTCTTCATAAAGGCTTTGAGCCAATCATCATCTGCTATCTTCACATCTGGATTCCATGGGTGTCGAATTCCACAAGCCACAGCCACTTCAGAAGCAGCCCGTTTCACTTGCACGGGTGTAAATCCTAATCCTCTATTTTCAAAATATACTAATCTGTCCACCAAAGCTTTCTCTATTTCTTCCTACAATATGGTGGGATGTACAATTTTGTCTGTCACCCGTGGAATGAGTCCCACCTGCCTATGCTTTTCCTTGCCTACGCGGTCGTGGAGGGTGCCCAGTGGAATGTGATATAACGCAGATATTCCTTTTAACGACAAATCACCTGATATTACGCTCTTCTTTTCAGTTTTCCGTCGTGGCATCTGTAATGACACAACAGGAAAGTCACAGTGAGAATGCTACTTCACATCTGTTTGATATGTACATTCATCTTAGTGTTCAGAATTGTCCCTCATTGGTGTTCGAAATTGTACCTTTGGCTGTCTTTTGTCAACGGCTACACAGTTACTAATGTTGCTCATAGATGGCACTTGGTGTACCTTGCTTGCTTCTACCAAAGACCAAGCAATGTTTTATAGTAAACTAATAACCAATATTTCGCAATTAAGCACAACGACACGTCAAATAGTGAGCGATTTTATAAAACAACAGTTTCTATGGATAATATACATACCTTTGCTGGAAGAATAATTTCTGTACGACCTCAACAAACAGCTACACACACAATCCTATGGGGAACACACACGCACATAAGTACCTATTGACGCCATATACCTCACTCGGTGTTGGCAACTTTTGTAACTCGACAAATGGCGCAAGAGCTTAGCGTGTTCAGAATTGTACTCGTTCGAAATTGTACCTCCTTACCCTATTGGTGATGGAAGCCGAAATTTATTAATTTTGAAATGAGGCCTTTGTGCCACACTCTGTCGAAGGCCTTAGCGGTATCGATGAATATGGCTATTGAGTGTCCTTTTCTGTTAAACTGGAAGGTAATTTCTTCTATGACTCGTGTTAACTGTGACACTGTGTCCAATCCGGGACGGAATCCAAATTGATGTGATGGAATGAGTTCACTGTTTGTTATGTGGAGAGAAAGTCTGAATTGCACAAGTTTTTCGAAAACTTTACTAATAACAGAGAGCAAACTGATCGGTCTGTAGTGTTCTGGGAACATTGCATCTTTTCCTGGTTTTGGTATTAAAATAACTTTAGCAATTTTCCACTGTGGCGGAAAGTAACTATGCTGTAGCATGGAATTGTAGATTCTTGTTAGTAGCACTAATATCTTGCGTGGGGCATTTTTTAGAGCACTGGGAGAGATGGTGTCAGGTGCTGCAGCACTATTTGTCCTGATTCGTGAAATAATGTTCTTTATTTCTCTTGGCGTGGCGAGGCTGGCGGGATCAAAGGGTTGATTGAGTGGCGTGTCACGGATATGGCGGTTGATGGAAGTAATGTGGTCTTCATCATACGGTTCAGGATTGACTGTAAATTGATTTTCCAGGTATTCAGCAAAAACTGTGGCTTTGTCCAGGGGTGTGTATATCAAGCCTTGGGGCCCATGAATTGGTCTAGTGGGTTTGTTTTTGTCTGGAGCGGCTAGTGATTTGGCAAGTTTCCAAAATTCGTGGTTTGGTTTTTCAAGTTCTTGGAGCTTTTCGTTCCATTTCTGGGCCGCAATGCGTCGGAGACGTAATTGTAATTTTCGTTTCATGTTGTTCCAAAGTGATTTGTAGTGCTGGTTTCTGGTGACCTGCCAGCGTTTGCGGGCCCATCTTTTGAGTGCAATGAGGGCCTATGTTCTGCAGTCTTGATTGGCATCTTTGTTGTGTGGCGTGTTAATGTCTGCAGTTGTTGTTGAACATCTGATGGCCGATTTGATGTTTGCAGTAAGAAGATCAATTGCAGATTCTATTTCTGTGGGGTTGCTCAGTGGAAGCGTGGTCACTGTTGAGGCTATTAGGATTTGGCGATAGTGATCCCAGTTGATGTTGCGTAGTGTTGGGAAGGAAGAGGAAAATTGAGTGTGGTTGTGGGTTATGTCAAGTTGAACAGGAATATGGTCTGAATCGAGTGCATTTATGGCGTGGGGCCCGTCAGTGACGGTCAGACCTTTTACAAAGGCCATGTCTAATACATCGGGGCGCCCTCCGTTCTTTGGAAAATGTGTGGGTTCAGTAGAAGCAATCGGTGTGACATCTAGTATATGTAAGTTGCGGAAGATGGCTTTTCCTGTTGGATTTGATATCCTGGAGTTCCAGTGTTGGTGCTTGGCGTTGATGTCCCCCCCGATGACGACTCTGGGACCCAGGGCGCCAAGTCGGCGAGGATCATCGATGTCTATTGGTAGTGGTGGAGATTTATATGCTGCTACGAAGTGGATCGGTGTCCGAGGCGTTAGTAAAGTGATTCCTATTGCTTCAATTGTGCTCAGTGGTGGAAGAGTTAGCGGAATGTGTGGCAGTATTGATTTTATTAAAATTGCTGTTCCCCCTTTGGGCCCATTACGGTCAGTTCGGATGATGTAATTACGCATTTTCCAGTTATGATGGGTATGGAGATGACTTTCGTTGAGAAGCAAGATATCAATTTGTTTTTCTTTCAGAAAGTGACTAAGTTGGTGGCGCTGCTCCCAAACTCCGTCAGCATTCCAAAATGCTAAGCGTATATGGCGATGAATGTTGGCCTTACTCCGTGCCGTCATCAAGGAAGCTGAAAAGGACGTCCGCGAACAGGACAGGACAGGATTTTCATGACAAGTTTTTAGATTGAAGTTTCGGCCTCACGGCCATGCCTTCCATTTGAATTGTGACGATGGCTTTGTAGAGAATGTTCAAGGAGATGATTTAGGGCTGCAACTGTCGCAGCTCATTTACATCATGATTTGTAATGTTAAAAGTTGTTAGAAGGTAGTAAAGTAAGAATAGTAGCAAAGAACCTGTCGCAGTCCTATGTGTCGTCGTGAGAGGTGAAGGAGAAAAAGATGACAGAAAAGCGTGCAGGTGATGATTTGGTTTCCACCTCTGTTTTTTTTTTGTCAGAAATAGCAATTTTCACAAGAAATGTACAGAAAGTGAAAAGAAGGAGAAATGATCAGGTTTTAATTAGGCGTCAACCTGAGATGAGTTTTTTTTGGTCATCTTTTTCGTCTTCTTCTTTTAAGGTGGGCGTGGCATTCGGTAAACTTGGCGGAGAGGTTGTCTGGTACCAAGGTTGTGGATTTGTTGGTATTGGGAGTTTCGGGTTCGATTCCAGAAAGCATGGGTGAGGGAAAGAATGAATTCAACAAGGAGAGGGAAAGAGAGGTCTTCATGGATTTGAATGATACGTGTATCTCGTGAGTGGCCTGAGATCATTCTTGCAGCCTTGTTTTGTACAGTTTGAAGATATCGGAGTGATGTTGGGGCAGCATGCTGCCAGACAGGAGCTGCATAGGTAAGGAGAGGTCTGATCATCATTGTATAGAGATGCAGTTTGGTTTTGAGTGATAGGACAGGACTACGGAAAGTGGATACAGGAATAATGTTCTGGTTGTTGCTCGTTTAGCTGTTGCTTGAATATGTATAAGAAAGGTGAGTTTGCTATCCAGTTCAATGCCCAGGTACTTAGCAGAAGGATGAAATTGTATGGGAGTTCCAAAGAGGTTGAGGTTGGGGGGGGGGACGAGGTCTTCTTGTGAATAGACAGCTTGTGTTTTGTCAGCATTGAGTTTTATCCTCCAGAGCGTAGTCCAGTTTTCAATCTGGTCAAGGTGCCGCTGAGTCACAGTGTGTGCGAAGCGTAGATTTCTGTAGGAAGCGAAGATTGCAGTATCATCTGCGAAGGTTGCTATTGGTGTTTGTGGAGTGGTAGGGATGTCTGAGGTGTACAGATTGTATAGGAGAGGTCCAAGAATGGAACCTTGAGGGACGCCAGCAGTGATTTCTCTGAAGTGGAGGAAGAGCCTTTATGTGAGATAAGGAATGAGCGTGAAGTCAAGTAGGATTGTATGAGGCGGATGAGGAAATGAGGAAAGTTTTGCTGTTGTAATTTGTAGTAGAGTCCAGAGTGCCATACTTTATCGAAGGCTTTCGCCGTATCCAGGAAGACAGCAATGGTATGTCCTTTTGCATTGAATTGATGCGTGATGATTTCCGTGATTCGTACTAACTGAGCTGTTGTATCATGGCCGCTTCGAAAACCATCCATCCATCCAATAAATGGCTCTTTGAGAGGAAGAAGTTTCGAGCCGAAGCTCCTGCCTTCACTCGTTGATTTGGTCTTGACGAAATTGAGACGACTTGGCGACAGGAAGAAAGTAGTCCTGTAGGCATGTTTGGTCTTCATTTGTTGGTTGTCTCAAACGTAAATTGGATGACGGATATTAGCCGTTGTAGTTTTGCCTTTGAACATGACTTGTGACAAAGCGGATTACAATGAACAATTTACTTTTCCAAGGAAATACAATACAGTGAAATACAATACAATGTAATACAATACATTACACCGAATCAGAGTGTAAAGAGAGGTAGAGGGGAAGATAGATGACAGCTGGGGGGGGCAATAGACTTTGTAGCGACTTGGCGAATAGGAGAACATTTGTCCTGTAGTCATGTTTGGTGCACAATTGATGGTTTTTGCATATATATATATATATTTCCCAAAGCGGAAACAATTGACTTTTCAAAAATGTAGGAAAATGCTTTCAAAGAGTGGATTTAGTCTGAGAGGAAACTAGATGACAGCTGGGGGGCGTGGGGCTTGCTTACGACTTGGTAATGTGTAGGTGTTCAAGAAGCGTGCAGCTTGTGCACATAGAATGTGTATGACTTGTGTTGTATTGCCCTAGTACACTTGGTGATGGTGTGTGTGTAAGTTGGAGATGGAGTGTGAGGTACAGAGAGCTGTGGTTCCGAAAGTGCTTGTGGTTCGAAGGTGCAGGTGGATTTTGGCGGTGGAATATTTTGGGATGGGTGAATGTGTGGAATAAACTGAGGTGGAAGGCTGTTTGTTTGACTGCTTGGCGTGGAGTGGATTACCTTAAGCGTGGACGATTGTGGTTGTTTCGACGTGTTTGGATGGAGCCTATGCTTGAGATGTGTGGGTGGGGGCTGTTGGAGACTCGAAGCCAGAAGTTGGTGTTTACAGTGAGGAGATAGTCGTTGATAGTTGGTATTTCTGCATCTTCGTGAAGTTGTGTAGTGCTGGTTGTCCTTTCGTGGCCCGTGAGTGCTCTGAGGGCCCTATTTTGCGTAACCTGTAGTTGATGGAGGTGGTATTTGGCGGCGTGTAGCCAGCCTGGAGCCGCATATGCCATCACAGATCGGACCATGTGCGTGTAAATGTGGCATCTCGTTGAGTATTGGAGAGCGGGAGAGCGAAGGAGAGGGTAGAGAATTGCTATTCTTTTTGTAGTCTTCTTTGCCAGGGCTGTGAGGTGCGGTTGGAACTTCATCCGATGGTCAATGGTTACGCCCAGGTAAGTGGCTTCAGGATGGAAAGTGAGTGGGTCATGCTTGAAATATAATGGTAGTTGGATATGGAATTTTCTTCTGCCAAAAACTACATTTGGTCTTTTCTGCATGGATTTCAATTCTCCAAGTGGTGGTCCAGTCTGCGAGGATGTCTAGTTGAACTTGAAGGTGGGCGAGCGCAAATCTTAAGTTGACGTTTCTTGTGAAAAATGCCGTGTCATCTGCGTATGTGGCGGCGAAGATGTGTGGGGAGATGGGCAGGTCAGCTGTATATAATGCGTAAAGGATAGGAGAGAGTGTGGAGCCTTGCGGGACTCCAGCAAGAATGGGATGGGAAGTGGAAAGCTTAGAGTCGCAGCGAACTTGGAACTGTCTATCTCGTAGGAAAGATGCTAGGAGGTGGATATAGCTGGTGTTGAAGTTCATAGTCTGGAGTTTGTGTAGGAGGCCATCATGCCAGACTCTGTCGAAGGCGCTTCGGACGTCAATGAAGACCCCAACTGTAAATTGGCCTTCGTTCATTCCAATACAAATCTCATCTATTACACGAACCAGTTGCGTTTGCGTGTCGTGGCCTGCTCTAAAGCCGAAAACCAGACAGACAGACGATCTTGGCTTTTGGTTATTGAAGTGTCGGGCTCGTATGTGCCCATGCCTTCCATCTTTGGTGAGACGATGGCGGGATGATTGTTGAAATCGTGAAGTGGCAGGGTGCGACTGTGGCTTCCCTGTCGCTGGTCGGTTTTTTTGGTCATCTTCTTCTTCTTTTTTGGGCCATCTTTTATCAGCGTCTTTTTTTTAATCTGGATTGGAGAGGAAGGAAGTTACTTTTTGGGAAGGGTGAAGGAAGTGTACATCTGGTGTTTAAGAATTGTTTATGTGCTTACTGAGGTCGGGGCATTTTGTGTGTTCTTCGTGGAGGGCGAGACTGCCCTATTGTTTGAATAATGTGGTGGTGGGAAGTGGTTGAGCGCGCCCAGAGGGAAGTGGAGAGGGAAGTTGAGACTTCATTTAGGAATGGGATGTTGAGGTCTTCGTGAAGTTGTTGAATTCTGGTGTCTCTTGAGTGTCCCGTAATCATTCTGGCAGCATGATTTTGAATGCGTTGGGGTTGTTGAATGTAAGTGGCGGCTGCATGTTTCCATGCTGGAACTGCGTAAGTGAGTATGGGCCTCACCATCATGAGATATATGTGAAGTCTGGTTTCTAATTGGAGCGCTGGGCTGCGAAATAATGGAAATAGTCTGATGAGTCGCACGAGTGCACGCTGTGTTGTTTGGAGTATGTGTTGCTTGAATGTTAGTTTACGATGGAGTTCCAGTCCCAAGTAACGTCCTGAGGGTTTGTAAGGGAGAAGAGTGTCAAAAAATTCAAGTTGAGGTGGGCGGGGCGTGTTTTTTTGTGAAGTGCACTACTTGGGTTTTGTCTGAGTTCATCTTTATTCTCCATTTCGCTGTCAATTCTATTTGTTGTAGGTGCTGTTGAGCGCAGCGATGAGCGAAAGGTAGGTTGCGATGGGAAGCAAAGATGGCAGTATCATCTGCGAAGGTGGCCAGTGTTGTGTGTGGGTGAGTGGGGATATCAGCCGTGTAGAGATTGAATAGCAATGGGGACAGTACGGTGCCCTGGGGGACACCAGGGCTCCGGTTATTTGTAGTGGTTGTGATTGACTGCCCTCATAGGAGACGAAGAAGGATCGGTTTTGCAGATAGCTTTGAGTGAGTCTGACAAATTGGTGGTGGAAGTTCATTGTGAGTAGTTTGTAGACTAGGCCATTGTGCCAGACTGTCAAACGCTTTTGCTGTGTCTAAAAATACTCCAAGAGTGTGGGCTTTCCTGTTGAAAGTGAGAGTTATTTCCTCAATTACTCTCGTGAATTATGCTACTGTATCCATCCCTGGGCGGAATCCGAATTGATGCTGTGGGAAGATTGCTTCATGTTGGATGTGTTGTGAGAGTCTGGAGTGAACGATGCGTTCGAATAGCTTACTAATAACTGAAAGTAAGCTAATGAGACGATAATTGGCTGCGTATAAGTGGTCTTTTCCTGGCTTGGGCAGAACAATCACTTTTGCCATTTTCCATGAGTTCGGAAAGTAACCATGTTGCATGATGGCGTTGAATATTCTGGCCAAAATGACGGGTAGTTTCCGTGGTGCGTGTTTGAGTGCGTTTGGCGGTATTCCATCCGGTCCGGCGGCACTTTTGCTGCGGAGACGTCTGATTGCATGTTGAATTTCTCTGGGCGTTGTCAGAGTGGACGGGTCAAATGGAGTGTTTATGTCAGTGTTGCGAAGATGTCTGTGTACATTACGGATGTGTTCTTCATTGTAGCGGTCAGGGTTTACTGTAAATTGATCTTCCAAGTGTGAGGCGAAAACCGCTGCTTTATCTTCTGGGGAGAACACTAGTCCTTGAGGGCTGTGAATGGGACGTGTGGGCTTTGTGGAGTTTGAGTTTGCCATGGCTTTGGCGACTTTCCAGAACTCATGGTTTGGTTTGTCTAAAGATTGGAGGCGATCATTCCAGTTTTTCTCTTCAGTTCTTTGAATGCGGAGCTTTATTTTTCTCTTGAGTAAATTCCAAAGCGTCTTATATTGTGGGAGACGAGTTTGCTGCCATTTTTTGCGTACACAACGTTTGAGCATGATGAGGGCATGTGTTCGGAGGTCTGATTGATTGTTTGATTGGGAGTGAATGGTGTCTTGATGTGGAAATGCGGAGAGCAGATTTTAAATTGGCTGTGATTTGCTTAACTGCATTTTCTATGTCATCCGGATTGTTGAGAGGAAGAGTTGTTTGTATTGTTTCTGCTGTTATTTGTGTATATAGGTCCCAGTTGGTAGTGAAGATCGGTGGTAGTGAACTTTTCTTGTGCGTTTGTTGATGGCTGAGGTCTAGTTGAACTGGGATGTGGTCTGAATCCAGGGCATTTAACGCATGTGGTCCGTTAGTGATTGAGAGGCCTTTAATAAAAGCCATATCCAAGACATCTGGCCGTCCTCCGTTGTATGGGAAAACCAGGACACAGGACAGGATTTTCGTGACGTTTTGAAGCGAAGTTTCGGCCTTTCGGCCATGCCTTCCATTTGTATTGAGGCGTTGGCTTGATGAGTAACGTAGTTGAAATTTATGGGCTGCAACTGTCGCACGCCCATTGTTCATCTTGAGATTGAAAGAAAGAAAGTAGAGTTGCTAAAAACCTGTCTCAGTCCTTAATGGCGTCGTGAGAAATGAAGTGAGAAAGAAAAAGAATGTAGAAAAGAAGAGATCAGGTTGTAATTTGGCTGTAACCTGTCTATTTTTTTTTTTTTTTTTTGATCTGAAGAAGAAAGTGTACAGATTGTGTACAGAAATGAATTAGAATTTCACAGGTTGTGATTTGGCTGTAACCTGTCATGTATTTTTTTTATCAGTAGAAGAAAGGGTACAGATTGTACAGAAAATGAAGTTGAAGTGTACAGGTGTTAATTAGGCGTTAACCTGTCATTTTTTTTGGCTTCTTCTTTTATCTCGGTGGGCGAGGCATTTTGTAAAGGTTGCGAATGGGTTGAAGGCTGCCGATGGTACGGATATGTTGGTGTGTGGGGGCCTGGGTTCGAACCCAGAAAGCAGTGATGAGGTGAGTGAGAAATTCGTCAAGGAATGGGAGTGAGCGGTCTTCGTGAACTTGCTGTGTTCTGGTGTCTCGTGAGTGACCTGAGATCATTCTGGCTGTCTTGTTTTGGACTCGTTGTAGGAGTTGAAGGGAAGATGGAGCGGCATGATGCCAGACAGGTGCTGCGTAGGTCAACAAAGGTCGCACCATCGTGGTGTAGAGGTGGAGCTTGGTTTTATGGGAGAGGATGCTACTGCGGAAGAGAGGATAGAGAAAAAGTGATCGTGAGAACGCTCGTTTGGAAATGGATTGGATATGAGGGAGGAAAGTGAGTCGTTTGTCAAGATCTATGCCCAGATATCGTGCAGAGTCGCTGTACTGTAAGTGGGTGTGAAATAGAATGAGATTTGGTGGAGGTTGGGGACGACGTCTGGTAAAGAGAACTGCCTGTGTTTTGTCTGCATTTAGTTTGATCCTCCATAGAGTAGTCCATTCTTCTAAATCATTGAGATGCCTTTGTGCTGCTGCATGGGCGAAGCGGAGATTTCGAGATGATGAAAAGATGGCTGTATCATCCGCAAATGTGGCCAGTGTGGTTTGATGGGAGGTCGGGATATCTGCGGTATAGAGATTAAATAGGATGGGGCCAAGGACTGACCCCTGTGGGACACCAGCAGTGATTACTCTTTTGCTGGAGGAAGTGCCATTGTGGAAGACATGGAAACTGCGATCGGAAAGGTAAGTTTGGATAAGTCGAATGATGGAGTGAGGAAATTGCTGTTGCAGTAGTTTGAATATGAGACCGGAGTGCCATACTTTGTCAAATGCTTTGGCTGTGTCAAGAAATATGGCTATGATGTGTCCTCCTGCATTGAATTGGTTTGTTATTATTTCTGTAATCCGTACAAGTTGTGCTGTGGTATCGTGACCTCCACGAAAGCCAAACTGGTGGTGTGGGAAGAGATCGAGCTCAATAATGTGATTCAAGATGCGTTTGTGAATGATACGTTCAAAGATCTTGCTTAAGGTTGACAGCAAGCTTATTGGACGATGATTTTCTGGGAACATATGATCCTTTCCCGGTTTGGGTATCATGATTATTCTTGCTTCTTTCCAGACGGCTGGGAAATGAGAATTGAGCAGCATGGAGTTGAAAATGCGTGTGAGAATGACAAGCAGCTTCCTGGGGCCTTTTTTGAGCACTTGAGTAGTAATTTTGTCTGGTCCAGCTGCACTTTTTCCACGGAGTCGTTTAATTACTAGCTGAACTTCTCTTGGAGTTGTGAGGGTTGCCGGGCTGCAGGGGTCAAGGATGGGAGTGGTTCTGATGAGACGGTGAACATGTTGTATGTGGTCTTCGTCATACGGTTCCGGATTGTCAGTGAATTGTGTTTCCATTTTATCCGCAAACACTTCAGCTTTCTCAGCAGGGGAGAAGACGAGCCCCTGGGGTCCATGGAGGGGGCGATTTGCAGTGTTGCTTCCTGGGGTAGTGAAGGCTTTTGCAAGCTTCCAGAATTCCTGCGAAGGTGCTTCAAGTTCCTACAGTCTTTTATTCCAGTTCGCAGCCTGTAGGCGGCGGATCCTGTTTTTGACCCGTTTGTTGATGGAATTCCAAAGTGTTTTCCAGGTCGGGTCTCGTGTCGTCTGCCACTTTTTCCTAGCCCAGCGTTTCATGACGATGAGTGCGTGCGTTCGAAGTTGCTCGGGAGTGGGATTGGGTGAGGAAAAGACAGTTGTGGTGGTGGTGGTGGTAGTTTTCAAGGCATTTTGTATGTTGATGGTAAAGAGATGAACTGCTTGGTCTATTTCATCTGGTGTGGTGAGAGGAGTTCGTGTATGTATAGCGTAGCTGAGAATTCTTGTAAATTCATCCCAGTTTGTGTGGGAGATGGTGGGAAGAGATGAGCAGTGATGGTCAAGGATTTGGCTTAGGTCAAAGCGAACTGGAATATGGTCGGATGCCAGGGCATGGACAGTAAATGGTCCATCAGAAATGGTTATGTTTTTGAAGAGCGCCATGTCGAGTACATCCGGGCAGCCGCCATGTTTTGGGAAGCAAGTTGGGTCAGGTGGAGCAAGAGGATCAAGATCTTTGGTATGGAGATTTCTGTATAGCAGTTTACCAGCACGGTTCGAAGTTCTTGAGTTCCAGTGGGGGTGCTTGCAGTTCAGGTCCCCCCCAATGAAAACTCTGGCGCCCACTCTGCTTAGGTTGTTGATATCAGCTAACTGAAGTGGTGTATTGGGCGGCTTGTATGCACATATGAAGGTAATTGGTCCATCAGGCGTGAGTAGCGTGGCTCCAGTTGCTTCGAATGACTGTAGTTGTGGTAAGGTAATTGATTGCAGTGGGAGATGTGCTTTGAAAACTATTGCTGTTCCTCCCTTAAGGCCGATGCGGTCAGTACGGAGAATTGTATAATTACGGATTTTCCATGTATCTGTGGGATTGAGATGAGTTTCCTGTACAAGTAGGATGTCCAGATTATGTTCAGTGAGGAAATATTTTTCTTCTTGTTGTGTGATGATGCCATCTGCGTTCCAGATGGCAAGTCTTAACTGACGTGATTGAGCAGAATTACTCTGTACCATCATCGACCAGGCTGCATGCGACTTCAACGAAAATTTGTATTTTATTCAGTATTCCTTTTGCTGCTTTCATGCGACGAAGGCCATTTTCTATGCGTTCAAAGATTGAATTGAGGTTGAGATCTCGGAACATGGAAAATATTCCCTTGAACAGACTGCCCCAGAGTTGTCTTGGGGAGCAACGTCTCCAGGATCAGGTGGTGGTGGCTGGATGTTCTGCACGGGAGGTGTGTACTGAGGCAGTTTCTGAGGTGGCGGCACTAGTGTATGAAGATTGTTGTCCTTGTTGGTGCTTGTAGCTGTTTTTTAGCATAGGAGTTGCTGCTGCTGGTGCTGGGTAATGTTATTGGTGGATTGTTGACAGTAGGAGTGTTTGGTGGTAAGGTGGGGGATGTGGAGGTAATCTGTTTGGTTTGCGCATCCTTGCGTCTGGTGAGCGCAGTTTGCAACCACGGTAGTTTGCGGGATGGTCGCCTCCGCAGTTGACACACTTCGCAGGCTCATCTCGTGTTTTCTTGAGACATTGGTGTGCAAAGTGTGCGCACTTTACGCATCTGGGGTTCTGGAAACATGTTTTCTGAGTGCCCCAGGCGCTGGCACCGGAAACATTGTAGAAGGTCTGGAGCTTTATATGCTTCAACTGAGACTGCATAACTAAGAAGATATTTGAGTTTAAAGATTTCCTGAATCTGGTCATCCTTGCGCAGGGAGACAAGAAATAGTGGATAGGAGATCTTCGCCTTTGTTTCTTTGTCTCGTCCGTGCATTTGAGACACCTCGACCACGGGATATCCTAGGTCAAGAAGATCCTCGTATATATCCTGCGTAGGGGTGTCCACTGGCAACCTGCGCAGGACAACTTTCAGAGGCCGATCTTGCTTAGGTAATTCAGTTGCGAATTGTCTGTTCGTTTGTAGGCAATATGTTTTTAACTTGTTGAAGTCTTCTTGAGTTTGGACTTGAAATCTGATGTATTCTTGTGTGTGCTTGACTGTTGGCTGTATTTGAAAGGTAGCTGCTAGTGAGCGACCGAACTTGTATTTTTCTCGTATTCCATAAACAAACAATGGAGGTGATTTGGCTGTTTTCTGTGGTGGTGGCATATCATCGGGACCGGAAGTGGCTAACTTGGCAAAGCGATTTGCGAGCTGGACTGGGTCAGACAGCGGCATTGGGCGATTTTTGGCAATCTTGCGTGGTACGCTGAAATCCATGGCGCTGGAATCCGAATCTTGATCTTGCCCCTGAGAGTTAGGCAGCTCGTCAGGCATTGGAGCTGGAGTGGCTGCGGAGCTGGAAGGCTGAGGCAAGTCTGGGAATTGTTGCAGAGAGGCGACATCTGGCGGCGTAGGACTGCTTGAAGATGATTGCTCAGTCACGGAGGTCAAGCAGCAGCTGTCTGGGACAGTGTTTGGCTGGGTGACCGTTTTAAGAATTAATTCAGATGAGTCTGGAGGAGCTGGATTTGAACCCGGATATGCTTGTGTTTCAAGTGGAGATGGTTTGGGAGGCATCTGGACAGCCGCTGCAGGCTGGTGAGTTTGTGGCATGACATTTGTAGTTGTTTCTTGGGGCTTCATGTACGGTGTTTTGGTGGCCCTTTTCTGGCGATCACGCTTCCTTTTTTCTTTCTGGGTACCGCCAATTGCTTCTTTTGTAATTTTTTCTGGTGGTGCTAGTCCATCAGTGGAAGACTTATCATCATTTTCATTTGCTGCCATCATTGTTTCAGTTTTAAGGAATGAACAAACAGATTGCACACTCATTGTAGCTGGCTGGGTCGGATCCGGACCGGCCGTGACGGGCCGGGCATACGGGACCGAGAGACCGATCAATACTTCAGACTGCTGCTTCCCGGGCCGTGTCGGGCCAGACAAACGGGAGTGATGTGGGAGACTGTGTGGAGGGCGGGGCTACCCTGGCCGGCGGCCAATGGCAGCGCGCTATTGTGATGCACCCGCCCTGAGAGAGAGAGATACTGTTGTTGTGTCTGGCGGTGAAGTGAAGAGGGCGGGGGGAGATAGCCTGAGGCTGCTATAAATGCTGTTTTAACAAAACTGGAGCGTGTTAGTGATGCTTTGAATGCCAGATTGTGCACTTCACTTCGCGGAAATGTTTTTGAGCACAACACTGCACTAACACGCACACATATCCAGTTTTTGTTAACACAAGAGTTAATTGATAGGGAAATTTAATCACAAAGTACATAGCACAGGAAAGCAAACACTAAGTACATGGGAAATACACTTAACACGTCTCAGTTCTCACAACACACGCGAAGTGACGAATGTTTGTCAAGTTTATCACGTGGGTAGATCTGGAGATAGCTAATATATATTTCGCATTAAATTATACTTGAAATAAAAGAACACTCCTTTTCAAGCGCAGAGTCAGAGCGTAGACAAATCGTGACCTGTACTTCCAATCACTGACTCAGACTGACGACTGGGAAAACCAGGCAGAAGGATCATGACAATTTGATGGTCAAAGTTTCGGGCTTGCGCCCATGACTTTCATTTGTGTTTTATTCTCGGCTTTGTTGCGTATTCGAGATTTCAGGACGCAACTGTCGCAGTCCTGTGGGAAAACCAGTCCAGTCCAGTCTTGGGTTCTTGGCTGTGTTTATCTTGGAAATGAAGCTCCGGGACTGGTCCCTTGTCTTCCTTCATGGGTTGATTTCTTGAAAGATGAAACGTATAGTTCTTGGCGAGGGCAGCAAGGAGACTGTGGCCTCACTGTAAATTTTGAAGCTTGAAGAGGGAATTTCCAATCTGGAACTGGGAACAGAGGTGTTTCTTAGGGTGAGTTACTTTAGGTTATTTTATTAGGTTGAAATTTGGTTGATTGACTTAGGGTTCTTTTATTAGGGTGAATTTGTTTAGGGATGAATTTCTTGAAATTTTTTGGTAGGGTTAATTTCTTTATTAAGGTTTCTTGACTTTGGGGTTTTTTATTTAGGATAAAAATCGTTAAGGTTATTTTATTAGGAAAGAATTTTTGCTTGGGGATAAAAAACTTGAGGTTATTTTATTAGGTGAGTATTAAGGATAAAGTACTTAAAGGTTATTTTATTAGGGTTTGTTTGAGTTAGGTTACTTGTTTTTTGGGGTAATTAGCTTTAGGGTTTTTTGTTTAGGTAAGAATCTTTAGGTTATTTTATTAGGTTTAGTTTCTTGAGGGTTGTTTTATTAGGTTAGGATAATTTCTTGGGGGTTGTTTAGGTTTTTTACTTGAGGAATTTTGATGAGGTTTGTTTTACCTTTTTAGTCCAGACGTGGCATCTTCAAGATTCGGCGCTGTGGTGGGGTTGAGGCGATGTCTCTGACTTCTTGCTCTGGATGATTTCTGAGTCTGTCCCAGAGTTGTACTTGGAGTCTGCGTTGATGGTCTTGCAGATATGCAGTTTCGGCATCTTCATGTAGTTGAGGGATACTTGTTCTCTCGTGTCCAGTCAGGAGTCGAAGTGCGTGGTTCTGGACCCGTTGCAGCTTTATACGATGACTGCTTGCTGCGTGGAGCCAGGTGGAGCAGGCGTATGTCATCATAGCACGTATCATGGCTTTGTATATATGGTATCTGGTGGAGTGTTGGAGGGCTGGGTTTCTGAGGAGGGAGAGCATTGCTGTACGTTGTTTGGCTTTGTTTGCAAGATTTTCTATGTGGGGACCAAAGGTGAGTTTGCGATCAAGTGTGACTCCGAGGTACTTTGCTTCATTGGAGTAGGAGAGTGCGTGATTGAACAGTGTGAGGGGGTTTAGTGGAGGTATTCTTCTTCTTGTAAAGACGACTGCCTGCGTTTTGTCTGGATTGATCTTTATTCGCCACTTGGTGGCCCATTCTTCAATTTTTTCTAGTTGGCGGGTGGCGGCACGGTGGACGAAGTGGAAGTTCCTGTTTGTGGCGAATATGGCCGTGTCATCGGCGAAAGTGGCGAGGCTGCATCCTGGTGTAGTTGGGAGATCGGCCGTGTACAATGCGTACAGAAGTGGTGAGAGTACACTGCCTTGCGGGACTCCTGCTCGAATTGGTTTTGATTCTGAAAATGCTCCCTCGTATCGGACTTGGAGTTCTCTGTTGTTGATGTAGGAATGGATCAATTTGACATAACAATCAGGAAATCGTTGCTGGATGAGCTTGCTGATGAGACCACGATGCCACACTCGGTCAAACGCTTTCTCCACGTCCAGGAATATTCCAATTGTGTAGGCGAAATTGTTGAAGCTGAGTGTCAGTTTGTCCACTACACGTACCAGTTGTAATTCAGTGTCGAATTGTTGACGAAATCCAAATTGGTGGGGAGGTAGGAGGTTGTGGGATTCTGCATGACTGCGTAATCTGGTGAGGAGGATTTTCTCAAAGACTTTACTGATGGTTGATAAGAGGCTTATGGGACGGTAATTTTGAGGGAAGAGAGGATTTTTTCCAGGTTTTGGGATCATGCAGATTGAAGCTTTTTTCCAGGATGAGGGAAATTTCTGGGTAAGGAATATTGTGTTGAAGAGAAGGGAGAGGAACACAGACAGTCTGCGTGGGGCTTCTTTTAGGGCTTGGTTGGGGATTCTATCTGGACCAGGTGCTTTTTGGATTGGGAGGTGACGAATGATTGCTGCTACTTCCTTGGGAGTTGTGAGTTTGGGTTCCTGCTGCGGGGCTTGGGCTATGGCTTCTCTCACCTGTCTTCTGACTGCTTGGATGGTTTGTTCTTCGTGCAGATCGTGATTTGGTTGGAAAGTGTCTCCTAGTTTGGTTGCAAAAATTTATGTCTTCTCTTCGGGTGTGAATGTTAGTCCCTGTGGTCCGTGGAGTGGGCGTGACCGAGTGTCTTCATTTTTTCTCGCCATGTACCGCGCCAGCTTCCAGAAGGTGTGGTTCGGAGCATCAATTTCCCGGAGCTTCTTGTCCCATTCCTGATTCCGCTGGATGGTGAACTGCCTCTTCACTTTTTCTGTGAGCCTGTTGTAGAGTTTTTTGATTTCCGGATGCCGTGTCTCCTGCCACTTCTTCCTTGCGTAATGTTTTAACTTAATTAGAAAGGCGATGTTGTTTCCGGGCTCTGCTGCTGCTGGGGTACTATTGTCTTTTGTGGTGGTTTGAGGGCAGTTTGGATCAGTGATGTCAAGTTGTTGGTGGAGTCATCTATATCTTCTTCAGTTTGGGGCTTCTGTAGGTGAGGGACTTCTTCTATGAGGTATCGGCGGTACTCGTTCCAGTCTGTGGTTTTCTGGGTTTGTTGTCGCGGCGTTGGGAGGGTGAGTGAGACTGAGAAAGCCATGTAGACTGGATTGTGGTCCGAGTCGAGCGCGTTTACTGAGATGGGACCATCTACGATATCTACTCGGGCCACAAGTGCCAAATCTAACGTGTCGGGGCGTCCACCGTGCCGAGGAAAGTGCGTGGGTTCTGTGGGGGCTATTGTTTCGAAGTCAAAAAAGGGGAGAAATGCGTGAAGTTGAAGTCCTGCTTGGTTGGATGTTCTGGAGTGCCATTGCCTGTGTTTTGCGTTTAGATCCCCCGCCAGTATTACGCGATCTCCCAGTCTGCGGAGTGCTTCTAGGTCTGGTCTTACTAGCGGGTTCTCTGGACGTTTGTAAGTGGATACTATTTGGATTGGACCATTGTGGGTGAGGAGGGTGATGCCAGTTGCTTCTATTCCTTGGAGTATGGGTAATTGGAGTCTTTGAAAGGGGAGGGAATTTTTGATCACTATTGCAGTGCCGCCTTTTCTTGCATGGAGTCGGTCGTCACGAAGAACGCAGTAGTTGGGGAGGGAGAATCTGTGATATGGCTTTAGATGAGTCTCAGTTATCAGGGCTATGTCAATTTGTTGCGAAGTTATGTACTGTCTGAAGGTCGGGATTTGTTTGTGAATGCCGTCGGCATTCCAATGTATCATTTTCAAATCTCTGTGGGGGTAGGGTTGCTGTTGATTATTTGGATTCATTAGGTTGGATGACAGATAAGAGGTCGACGGACATCACCAGTTGTTCTACTTCGTTCTTTGTGGTCTGCATTTTGGATCCCAATTGGACAAGTTTTTCGAAAACAGCTTTGATGTTTACTTGAGAGAGAAATGTGAGGAGCTGCTTCAGGACGTCGACTAATGATGGATCTTCTGCAATGGATTCCATGCCATCAGGGAGTGAGTTTTCTGCCGTTTTTGTTTCATGACTTTGGGATTTGCTTTTTGATTGCGGTAGCTGAGGATAGTTGTTTCGGTAGTTGGATGTATCGGTATAACTTTGGTCAGGTTCTTGGATGATTCC
>JAGDQP010029279.1:0-23485 GCA_022664845.1 Lepisma saccharinum | reverse complement strand
AATTCAAGAGTTCTACCTGTGCCTATGTTTCATTTTCTTTCGTGGTTATTGTTGAAAGAGCTTCATTGATATAGGCATAACAACAATGAAACGATTTCAAGAATGAACAAGATAGAAAATGAAAAATCGACACTGATAGAACTCTGGAATTACTTATGAACTTTCTTCCCTGAAAGTTTCAACTCTCTAGGATCGAATTTCTAGGAGCAACATTGTAATTTCGTGCTACGGTAAAAATACATTAGACATACGGAGATAGTGCTGGCATCTCTTGTCGGAGATCTTGGCTTTATATCCCCCTTAAGGTTAATTTGGATATAAAGGGCAAAAGGAAGTATGAAGTCCTGGCTTTTCTGATGTTAGGTTTGTCGTGGTATGATCTATTGATTCAGATAAAGATAGATTATGGTCCGTTCGGAATCTGTATTGATTTGTGTAAGCAAGTCTTTGTGTTCTATGCTACTAGTCGATTTTATAAAATGTATGTTGATATGTGTTATTGAAAAGTGTGTTCTGTTTTATGTTATGCTACGGAGCATTGACTCTGAATAAAACAACAGTTTTAAGCAGTACACTTGGTAATTGATTGTCACGTGTAGATAAAGTCGGGAGGAATATTACTAGATGTGGGCTATGGTTTTGCATGCAAAGCAAAAGTTACTTTAGAGTAAGCTAGAGTTAACAGGCGTGTGGGCTTGTATTGAGTACAGATATGCTTCAAATTCATCAGGTTTACTTTGATACATTTGTTCAACAGAAAAATATTGGTCCACAAACTCGTAAGTAATTTTACCGATCGACCGTTGGTAAAGCGTTGGCACCGCATTCGGAAGGCCCGTGGATGGAATCCCGCGACCGGCCATCCTCGCTGAAGTTTACTAGAGTTTTCCTCAGTCCCACCAGGCGAATGCTGGGATGGTACCTTAACTCAAAGCCCTGGCCGCTAACTTTCCCATTGTTGTCCCAAGCCTTAGGCCATAGATGCCTGTTAGGCTTAAATAAATTCAAATTTAAATTTGTAAGTAATTATACTTTCTATCAGTCTTCTGCCAGAGCTCGCTTGAGCCATGACTAGTCTCACTATCGTCAATTGTCTGGGTTTGTGGACATAAATGATCCTTAGACAAAAACAACAGTAACAAGGGAACTCTTTTTGCTGTTCAGCGAGTTTTGACTTTGTACATGTTTTTGGACCTTATTTGAAGCATATAGATAGCGAAAATAACTCGCACTCTGTCATATATTTGTGTCCCGAATAAGTCGAGTCGTGTAATGTGAGCGACTTTTAAGTAGTAAAATCAACCTTGAAGATGAAACTTTATATTAACTAAATGAGTTATCGGATGCATTTCCGTAGGTACTTTTACGTGTAGAACACAAATTTCACCATGAAAATGTTCGCAAATAGAATGTTTTTATACAAACTCTAATTTATGATCGAAAATGAACAAAATTCCATAGAAAGTAATGCCGTTAAGGAACAACAATACAACTGTGAGAAAGGGGGAAGGGGGATCAGGGGATTATAAATACATAAAAAATAATGGTTTCTAATACCTTTTGGGGGATCCAGGGCGCTTGCAATCGCTAAACCACTGATTGACTACATGTTTTAAGAAAGAAGCGAAGCGTTGGATCGAACATAGCAAAAAAGCTAGTGCACCTCATGGAGATGCGTAGCAAAATCGTTCCGATGCCCAGCGGTTTCGCAATTTAGCGACCCCGGCAAGGCCTGGGGGCTCCGTTACGTTCTTAAAGTTAGTTATTTGAAAAAAAGAATATTACAATTATAAAGTTTGTAAAAATATGTTGTAACTATAAGTAAAATTAGAATTCGTTTGTTGATCTTTAACTACCTAAATAATAATAACGGACTTGATTTGCTTACATTAATCTTTAAATAAAAGACGAAAACGTGAAATGATGGAGAACAAATTTGTTGAATCACTTCTTAACGAAAATTCAGGGAAAGTGAAATCTGTTTAGATTGAAAGACAATTTATTATGTTTATTTTCATTTTTAGAAGTTGTTAATTCACTATAATTAGTATTATTGTTTAACTGTTTCATTTAAAAGTTCAATTTCGAATATTTATAAAAATTATCAAATCAGTTGCATTTTCTCGTGCTTACCACAGTTATTTATAATATTTAACTTTCAAAAAATTAATAGTAAGCGTGTATGTTAAATAACATGTTTGAAACAAAAATAGGATGTGACATGACAGACGAGAATTTATTATGGTAAGAATTTGGAAAAACTTTTGCTGTTCTAATTGTCAATTATAATTTTAGTTTGTAATATACAGTAGTTATGATAATGTTTGTATGGTAAGGGGCATTGAAAATGTACGTAAATGAAGAAAGCGCAGGAGACGCGAAAGTGTTGCAATTTTGTTCCGGAATTACACACCAAAGAGGAGACAGGATGCAAAAATGTACGTACGAAAGTAAAAATTCAAATTGAAAATAAACATGTCTTCAGTATTATTTAAAATGTCCGCATTAAATAACCGTGTAGTCGATCAGTGGTTTATCGATTGCAAGCTCCCTAGGCTCCCTAAAAGGTATTAGAAAACATTATTTTTTATGTATTTATAATCCTCTGGTCCCCCTTCCCCTTTCTCACAGTTGTATTGTTGTTCCTTTACGGCATTACTTTCTATGGAATTTTGTTCATTTTCGATCATAAATTGGAGTTTGTATAAAAATCATTCAATTTGTGAATATTTTTATGGTGAAATTTGTGTTCTACACGTAAAAGTACCTACGGAAATGCATCTGATAACTCATTTAGTTAATATAAAGTTTCACCTTCAAGGTTGATTTTACTACTTAAATGTCGCTCAAGTTACACGATTCAACTTATTCGGGACACAAATATATGACAGAGTGCGAAGTCTATGCGTGTTATTTTCGCTATCTATATGCTTCAAATAAGGTCCAAAAATATGTCCGAAGTCAAAACTCGCTGAACAGCCACAATATCCGTTTATGTTTTGTCTTCCTTTGGAACTTACCTGGAGAACGGAGAATGGTAAATAATTGAAACAGTGACTAGAAGATGACAGAGAGCACAATTCTATGGATTGTTACATGGTAAGAACTTCAATATCTAAATTATTTTGGACATCATTTTCTATAACCATGATTCCATTGTGTCAAAGCTTACGAGTCATAGTTGTGTGCCAAAAACAGCAAGTAAACTAAAAGTAAAATAATAAAATGTTAGTGAAGTTGTTCAAATTAAAGCGAAATTGAATTTCGGTAGTTATGTTCTTTACACTTACATGAAGATAAAAATACATTAAAACATATTTCCGTTACTATTGACGCATTAAGGCAGGCAATGATACGCATAGTTTTTACTATTCCCTATACCCGGTGTAAAATTTACTTATGAAACGTATAAATTTCTTAAAAGCAAGATTTGCAAGACTCTTGCAAGCAAGACCAAGACCAGGAATACCGATACAAGATCAATTTATAGTTTTCAATTTATAGAATTTTGCAACTACTTGACTTGAACAAGCGTGAAAACATTAATTTTGTAACATCTTATAATAATCGTTAGCCTGAGCCTTAGATGCCTAAAGGCCATAAATAAAATTCCAATTCAAAATTCATAATAATCTTGAAAATATGGCACGCTATTGACACAAACTCCTAATAATTAAATTTTTGTCCTTTTTGTTAGTATGGTCAGTGGGCGATAAATTACTCAAAAATGAGTAACTCACCCTTTTATTTAAGCTTTTCAATTGTCAATTTCTGTACCATATTTTCAGTAGACGAATACGAGTGAAAATAGAGGGAGCAACTACCCATTCATTCCCCCTACTCGCCGGCTATCTAATTGTTTCCCTTCCATGCAGTATTTATCCGCCAAGTATTGAACAGGTCAAAAAATGAAACCGAAATCTACCCCTGTTAAAAAGTAAATATTACTTCCAAACATGTGCTACCAGTTGCCAATTTAGAGTATTGTTAACATGTCGAAAAGCTAATCCAAGGGACCTGGGATCAAATCCTGTTGTAGTTTCCTTTCATTTTTTCTTAATGGAAATTACATTTTTCTTTTATCGCATATATAAACGAATTAGGAAATTTAATATAATTAGTGAAAAAACGCATGTGGAGATTAGGTAAGTCAGGTACGGTGTTTTTATAGCCACACGATTAAATCGTGTTTTCCCAATGCGCTCTTCCTGTTGCTAGTCACAAGTGAGGACAGAAGTGTAAAAATAACTCCTTAAAGAACACTTACAAACGATCAACTTGCAGTTGACAATTTTGAGTATTGATACGAAGTCCGGTTACTAAATAAAATACCCTGGTTCGATTCACGGCGTGGGCGCAACATTTTTTCATCTTTTTTCTTTTAAAATATATGTTGATATGTTCATATTTATTATTAATAATTGCTTTCTTAAATTTTTGTAGATTATCTTAGTGTCCATGGGAACGTGGAGAGTAGGTACTGAAAGCTAGGATGTATATAAATAAACCGCTGAGAGTAGCGACTTTAATGGTTATATAACGTCAGACTCTCATTCGAAAGATCTTTGGTTCGCTTCTACGACCAGCTTCCGAAACATTTTCTTCTAGGAACTAAGCGATGTAAATGATGTTCGCGATTGCTACTGAAAGAGAAATATTTCGTACAGGGAGAAAACCACAAGACAGAGAGAGAAGGGTTAGGGGAGAGTGACGGAGACTGTGTATTCATAAGCGTCACAATTTCATTTATTTCCATATCTTGCGACATTTTTCTTTTCCTCTTTCCCTGTTTTCTCCTCCCTCTCTCTCTTTCTCTTTCTTTCACTCTCTCTCTATTTCTCTGTATGTGTGTGTGTGTTTGAACAAAACAAGAATCTGATTTTTGTCTATCTCGTGGTTCCCTAAGTGGTGCTCACCTACTAATTATTTCATGCTCCAAACGGAGGAATAACCTGGCATGCCATGTTTTGGCGCATATTTGTACTGTCATGATGGTTGTCTAACTATTAGGCGTACAGTGAAACAATCCTCCTGAAAGGAATAACTGTTATTTCGTATAACTCCAACCTCCCTTTATTGTACTAAATGGCTGTACATGATATGGCCAGCCCTGCTCCATGTTACACGAAGTGTTATTTTTCAGTTTCATAGTGCAGTTCTGCTAGAATTAAAATTTTATTTTGCAAATGCGGAGTCAAAGCAGGAATTTCTAACAAAATGAAATCGTTTACAAAATGGACATAACCTACAATTTTGAAGAATTACATGAATGTGAAATAATTGAAGAGAAGGGTAAAAGACAAAAATGAGACTGTTAAATTGCTAGGCCTAATTGAAACAAATAAAGATCTCAATGTCAGCAGCTGTGAGGTAAACACATTCCTCGTGGTAGAAGTTCCAGCAGACTACGCTGAATCGAATGTTCTTGACTTTGTAGTCCTGACGAATACTGCAGTACCAACATTCAGCTCGGGATGTCTCTTTCTTGCTGGGTTCCTGTTATTTGTCTTTGTCTTGTTGGGCAACGGCTGTTTCGTGTTTGGTCCCTTTGTCGGTGTAGACAACAGGAAAAGATTTTTTCAGCTCGATCCCACGGGAATTCATGACTGCTCTTATGACCTTCGTTGTTTTTCTCTTCCTCTTTGTCATTCCAGAATATTATCAAAGCTGGAAGATCGATTGCTGCTAGATGATTCAATGCCTGGCCGTCATTTGTATCCATACACAGAACATTACCATCATGAGGATCATCTCTATCAGCTGACGATAGTACACTTGATATGGCCACCTGTGTGGCTCTTCAGGAGCAGGTCATCCTTCACGAAAATGGTTTGATTATGATCAACTTGTAAAAGATACGCCACAAACGATAACACCAATCCAAAGAGTATTAAAAACTTAATGCAGTACGATAGTTTTCATGAGAAAAGTCTTAAAATCGTGCATAAAAACAAGGAGACTTGCAAGAGAAAACAATAAGAAGTCACACGAAAAACACAAAAGAAGCAGCTGAACCTATATTGCTCAACCTGGACAAGAAATTATCACGTGACACACTAGCAGCCCCTTCCCTGAATGATGATGCCATCTGGCGGATTTTTTGTTAGCTTACTCACAATAGGGGTGGCCATATCAGGACCATAACCATAACAGAAACACCCACCGTATTAAATGAATTTATGGTAAGGACTAATTAATATGAACTTGCACTATGTCTAGGATTTATAGATTTTGAAAAAGCTTTCGGTTTGGTCTCTTTGGCAGCAGTACATAAATCACTTGAACATCAAGCATCGAAAATGCGTACATTAAATTACAACGAAGCATTTACTCTTCTGCTACATCTGTCATTTGACTACATCAAGAGAAATAAAAATTTAAGTTATAAAAGGGATAAGGCAAAGATATTTAATTTCTCGAAAACTATTTTCTGCGATCCTGAACAGCTGGGCAAGAGAGGCGTTCCAATCCATCGAAGAGTCGGTATCTGATGCAGAGTCGGAGGGCGTCCCCTGGTCATCCTCCTCAACAGGTCCTTGCTCACCGGGTTGATCATCAAGCGGTGGATTGTGAATTCGTTCGCTAAGGTCAGCAATAAGCTGACGCCAAAATTCTTAATCTTCGGCTAAAGCACGAAAACTCTCTTGATATGAAGATCGCGGATAACGTCCACTCGGTGTTGTTGTGCAAGATAGAGAAACAACAGGTGCGGGTCGTGCGGAGGCCATTACAAATTTTCAGGTTGTAAGTCTAGATTAACAATCAAGTCGACTAGTGGGTCCAGCAATTACATTGGAGGTTGCGGCAGGTCATCGTCATAGGCAATAGGGCTGCTCATAGGGTACATCCAGAACTCAACAATGGGATCATCAAGAAGAGGTTGAAGCCATTCTTAACGTGCCTCTCCGTATTCGTCCTCTGTGACGGGTACGTTGACGACAAGAGCCGAAAAAGATGCGTAGTACGGGCTTGAATACCGGGAACAGTGGTACCGGAGGCGTTGGCAGCCGCAACCCGCTAATTATATTACAAAGCAATAACCAGGAGGCGAACGCGCTCGAGAAAAAATGGTGTGTCCCTGGGGTCCAACTGATCAAAAAACTTGTGAATGATTTGTGGTCCAGCAATTTCATTGAAGTCGCGTTTATTTTTTCAGGAGTGCTTTTTAGAAATGAGAAAATTCATAGCTACTTGCATGTCGAAGTGGGGTTCCTCTGGAGGGGACTGTAGATTGCGATTATTGTCTTGTAAGGCGATAATGGCCTCTGCCAACTGTTTAATAACATCGGCTTCCACACTTGATATGGCGGAATATTTGCAACGTTGTTAAGCAAAACTCACACCAGGTTCTGCAGATGGAGTAACGGGAATTCGGCCGAAACTTGGGGTGACTGGAAAAACACACACAACACTTGGTGATGGAATAGCGTAGTGAATGGTTGGGGACGCTGGAGACGAAAGTATTGAGGAAACGTCGGCACTCTGGAGGGGTCCGTTGTTCCGGTCGGAGATGATCATCTCATTGTTACACATAACGACGTCAAGAATGATAAGAGTTCGCTTCGTTTCTCGAATTGCGTGATTAGGGCCATTATATCGTCGTGGGCAAGACTAAAACTATATGAATTAATGGAGAAGGTGGGGGAAGAGAAAATACTTTACGTCTTCACGGACTCGATCATGTTTATCCAGAACAAGTATGAGGAGTTTCCGCTCTCTACAGGCAATTACTTGGGGCAATTAAAAATCAGATATCAGCAGGGTGGGAGATGAATATATTCATTGGTTGAAGCCCTAAGAATTACGCTTATAGGATATCAGAAATAAGTAGGGTAAGATTAAGGAAATTTTAAAAGTTAGGGGAATAACGCTTAATTTTAGAGCACGGAAAGAAATTAATTTTGATCTCATTTACGATTTGGTGACACAAAAACTGAAAACAAAGTTATTTAGTCCCCAATTAATGTATGTAGAATAATAATAGTTTCATAATTAATGTATGTAGAATAATAATAGTTTCATAATTAATGTATGTAGAATAATAATAGTTTCAAGACCCGAGACTAAGACTCAAAAAGTGACAGAGAATAAACGACGACGTATCATACAGGACGTGACAATTGCAGATTATAGGACATTATCGTATGGATTCAGGGCTACATATATATGTAAATAAATATGTAAATAATGTATAAAATGTACAAATGTACATACAATGATTGACAATGTCTTACTCATGATGTTATAAATAGGGAAAACCCTGTTGTACGACCTCATTTCAGATCAGGATGTTGACTCTACAACACCCAGCCGCTCTTCTAATTGCTGGACCCAGGAGGGCTGGGAAAACGTGCTTCGCGAACAAATACTTATCTTTCAAAGATCAAATGTTCACGGTTAAATTTATTAATATAGTTTGGTGCTATGGAGCGGTGGTACCAACTTGACCGTTTCCAACGTAAAATTTTATCATGGTATTTCGGATATGGAAACATTTGAAATTCAACCAAACTCATTATTAATTGTCGATGACTTGATGAGTGAAACGAATGGCACCAAGTCAAACTCTTTACCAAGTATGCCCGTCACAAAAGTCTCCCAGTAATATTAATCGTGGAAAAGTTATTTCCTAAACGAAAACATGCACATGACATTTCTTTAAATGCTCATTATATTATAGTGTTTAAAAATCCTCGTAATAAACTACAGATTGAGTATCTCGCACGTCAAATTATGCCTCGTCATTGCAAGGGTTTTGTAGAGGTGTTTGAAAAAGCCACTGTCAAACCGGATAGTTACTTGATATTTAACTCAACAGACCCCTGATGCTTTACGTATACGAACCAATATCTTTCCAGATGAAACGATGCATGGTACGCCTATGTAAAAGACATGAATACACCAATCTCAGTTGACATTAAGATGCCTAGCGTTAAAGATCGTGTATCGGAGCTCCGTGCTCTGTGAAAGCGCAAAGGCAAGAAACGTAAAACCTTATTACAAAAAGCATATAGTAGGGTCATACGTACCATTGTACAAGTGGCTAACAACACCATAAAGGGCAGAATCCCATTTTCTCCTCGTCATAACCAAAGATTTCGTCGTCATAAGACGTTAAATGCACGTCTCTTGCACGTACGAGCTTAAAACGTAAACGTCGGTTACTTCTTCAAAAAGCTGGAGCACTGCTCCCATTATTACTAGAAGTTATACTCACTGCTGTAGCAGGAAGTTTACTTAGCTGATAATATGGCTTCGTAATTTCAAAAAACAAATATTATTGTGCCCAAAGAGGCAACGGCACAAACGCTGTCCATCGTTAAATCCGCAGAATCTCAGCAGGCAAGACTAGATGGTGAAATGCAAAATATTTTACTTGGCACCGATTTAGCGACACACGAGAACTGTAAAATGTACTAGCAGGCATTGCATCGATACTTCGATCATACGCCTCAGGAAAATAAACCAGAGAACTACCTCTAGTGGATCCCGAAACAGCAGCAGTGTCAACAAGCAGTAGTAATCCCCTATTGCTATTCATTATTGATTCTGTCCCGAAACCCATAAGTAAAAAGCAGGACCCTTATTAAAGCTCATGCAGGCATCCAATCGAATTAGTTGGGACCCAACTGGTTTAGTAACAATTGACAACAATCTTGTTCCAGGCTCAAATATTATTGATCTTGTCAATGAAGTGGTACGAAAACGATCGCCACGAAATTTTGTAGGTATTCATACATCCAAGAAATTACTTCATGAGATTAATATTCCAAACGAATTAAACAGCTTCCAGTTTGATGCTGGTGTGCATGTAGCGAAACCAAAACAACATATGGTGATACGTAAACCATAATTTGTCCCTAAATTATTGAAATCGATATTTAAAAATTACAAGTTTTAAACGTCTCCTAGTAAATTGTATTATACCTATACGGACCCAGTGTTTCTAGGAAGTATTTCAAAATTACACAAAAAAACTAAAGTATCAACTAAGCCAATTAAGAAATGGCTAGCATCCCAAGATGCATGCGCTGTAAAGAAAAATTTTCCGCGGAAACAATATGATGTGAGTGGTCCAAACGGATTCATTCAAATAGATTTAGCCGATATGCAAAATGTAGCAAAATATAATGACAGCTACCGATACATTTTATGCGCGATCGATGTGTTTTCATGGTATGCAACTTGTATTCCTGTTAAGAACAAAACGGATTCTGTCATGGCACAAGCAATAGAATCAATTTCAAAAACATTAACCATGCCCTTAGTACACTGCCAAACGGATTTAGGAAGCGAATTTTATAATCAACATGTAAAATGGGAGTTCGAAAAGTATTCCGTCAACCATTATGGTGTCCATTCCGAAATGAAAGAGGCAGTGGTTGAACGTTTTATCCGCACACTCAAGGAAAATTATACAAGTATTTTACTGCTGAAAATACGTATCGTAACATACATGTATTGAACGATCTCGTACATGGTTACAACCATACTATACATTCCACTATTAAAATGGCACCTATAGATGTGAATGAATCAAACGTGAATCAAGTATGGCAAACCTTATACGGAAAGAAATCGCAAACAAAATCATCGTGTAAATTGCATCCAGGAGATTATGTTTGTGTGAGTAAATATAGACATAAATGGTAAAAAACTACTAACCAAAATGGTCACAGGAAATATTTATGGTGGACAAATGCATTACAAGTACTGCCGTTGCCTATAAAATCAATGATTGGAATAGTGATCCCATCAAGGGAATATTTTACAGTCAGGAACAACAAAAAGTTCTTGTATTCACAAAGGAAACGTACTTTATTGATAAAGTGTGAAAACGGCGAAAAGGATGGGTCTACGTGAAATGGCTAGGCTATCCTCCAACTAAGAATAGTTGGGTACGCAGAGAAAGAGTTCAGTCGACATCATGGCGTCATCCGAGCAATCACATGAATTTTATGTGACGTTACCATCCAAAGCAAGTGCCCATATATTTGATAATACAACTGCTTCGTATACGACCGAACTTGTACAACCACTTCATTTGACCGAAGACTGGGTTTTGGATTTCACAGTTTTTTTTATAATTCCTTTATAATTTTTATAATTTAATATTATAATTTTATAATTACATAATTTATAATTTTATATAAATAATATAAATAATTTTATATAAATTTATAATTTATAATTATTTTATATTCCTTGGAGTTTTTAATAATTTTCAACAGGAGGAAGAAATTATTATTCACACTGAAGGAAATAAGAAAACGAAATATAATGTCCACCTGGGTATTATCACTCTGTAGATTGAATTTCTTTTAAGGCCTTTAGTTGACTCTGTAGATACACTGTTGGAAAGTATTTCTCAATTCTTCCATGCAGAAGAGCAAGCCCAAGTTTTTAAGGAAGCAAAAGAAAAGGAGGAGGAAATAGAGCGTTTACGAGTAACTCGCGGAACTGCTTAAAGTTACTCTGCAGAATAAAAAAATAGAAGCTGAACTTGCTGCTGCTGACGACCCCCTCAGACCCGATCTCGAGGACGAAGATGATGCAACAGCTATCGATGATCCTCGTATGTTGTATTATGATCACACGCGAAATCAAGTATTTATTAAACATCGTCGCTATCGACGACGTCGTCAATGTGTGATTGGCATGACACCAGGAGTACTAAACCCCTACTTGGGTTTAGTACTGATCCAAACAGAAAATCACAGCATCCACTTTTACCCCCAGAGTCGTCGACGACGAACAATGATAGTGACCATTCCCGCACCGTATCCATGCAATTAGGATTATATTATTACTTCGGAAATTAGTGTTTGTCTTGATATTGTAAAGACACAACCTAATATTGGTAAATTACTTCGTAAAATTAGTGTACACGAGTACCAGTACGGACATATCCAGTCGTATATCTTTGATCATCCTCACGACGTCAAAGTGGAAAAGGCATATTTCGATACCTTAAATGTAGACTTGAAAGATGAACGTGGGCAAGAGTTGTCATTTCAATTCGGAACATCAAGCATTACACTACACTTTAAATGGAAAGCATCATGATTTCAGAAAGTACTGATTATAGTTCCTACATTACAATAAGTTCCAACGCAAATACATATACGTATACGAAGAATACACCTACTCATTTTCCTAATATCCTCTGTCATTGCATTCACTTGAATGATCCATCGTGCTTAGTTAAACTTAGTGAAATTCATATTCCACTTACATGTGAAAATGTTCTTGACGGGAAAATATCTTTTGGTTTGATTTAACGGATGGAATGAAAGTAAAACATAGAGTTACAGCGGGATATTATGCGACCATCAAGCAATTATTGGATGAATTAAATAAAATTACACCCGCTATACAAGTTACCTATTCCAGTACAGTGCGCGTGACAACCACGAATAATACACAAGCCATACGTCTATTGCCTCTTAGGCATTGCAATTAGGATTCGAACCCAACATTAACATTTTAAAAATTGGAACTGTACAAAAACAACCCTACCTAAGTATAGAGTATCCTAAACAATTATTTGTGTATACGGATCTTATTCAACGTCAATATGTTGGTGATATAAAAGCACAGTTTCTCCGCATTGTTGCCATGGTGGATACGAATCTTGGAAAAGTACAAACAATAACATTTCAAAACCTACATTACTTCCCTTATCAAACTAAGCTTTGATACGATTGAAATCCTACTAAAGGGTCATGCAGGACGTAATTTGCCATTTGCATCCGGAACATTGATGGTGACACTTCACTTTAAGCGTCTGTCGCAATGAAAGTAGTACATAGTAGTCGCGGTACACCGTATTTTGCAGGTCCCGTGTATTAACAGGGCTATCGGATTGGAAGTTTATTTCGAGGCCTATTCTGATTCGCAATGCCATTAATTAAACAAGGAGCAAAAGTTGTTGGGCGTCAAGCCTTACAAACAGGAATCCAAGTTGCTGGGGATATACTAGAAAATAGTCCTGTGAAAAAATCGATCAAATCACGAGTTCGCGAGGCAGGCTCAGCTTTAAAGGCAAAAGTTGAAAATGAAGTCACTCAGTTGCTTGCCGGTAGTGGTAGAAGAAGGGCACGCAAACGAGGAGCTCCTACTCGTATTGGACCTCCAAACCTAAGGAGAAAGAACACGCGTCGTACAAAAAAGCTCGAGATATATTTAGTTAAAATTTCATTCCTTACACCAACCAGTAAATATTGCTGTACCAAGGAATTTGATTTGGTATCAGTACTCATGACCCAGACCGCCATTGAATCTTCATGGATGGTAGAATATCGTCCAATATCTACACTCACATCCGAAGGCTAATTGAATTTGTTATTCCTGGAGACACTGCACAGTATTTATTCATCCAGCATACCTCTTTCTCTACGTAAAATGTAAAATTCTCCGTCCTGACGGTACAAATCTCCAGGTAGCAGCAGCAGGGCCTACAGCCGTTGTCGCGGACCTCGTTGCACCAGTCAACAATTTCCTCCATTCCCTGTTTCGTCAAATCTATATTTCACTGAATGATAAGTTGATTTCTACTTCAAATAGTTCGTACCCGTACCGAGCCTATCTGAAAACACTATTAAATTATTCTGATGATGCTACCAATACACATTTAACGCGTGCGTTGCAGGACAATTTAATACATTGGGTAATGCTAATACAGGATTTCAGGAACGTGGTGCTCTTGTTGAAACCAGTCCCCTTTTTATATGTTTGGTCGTCTCTACATTGATATTGCAGAGATAGAACGTATTCTTCCAAATGAAGTCTCTCTTCGAGTCAAACTGTATCGTAGCAGAGATTCCTTCTGTTTAATGGGTGTTGATAACTCTAATTTAAAAGTTGCGTTGAAAGACGTTATCCTTTATGCTCGTCGAGTGGATATTTCAGCCGACTTGGCTATCCAGTTGAATAGTTACATGCTCAATGATACTGCAAAATTACCATTAACACGCGTAGAGACTCGTGTGCATACGATAGCTCAAGGCATATCCTCGTACAATTTGAATAATTTATTTTTGGATAGTGTACCTAAAGGTCTTGTCATTGGATTTGTTTCAAATACTGCATTCAATGGACAATACGATCTCAATCCCTTCAAATTCTAACACTTTAATCTTAACAAGCTTCAGGTCCAGGTAGGATCAAGATTTTATCCTCCCTCACCACTATTTTTGCAAACAATTTGTTCATTCGAAGTTACTACACCTTGTTTTCTAGCACATGTATATTCCATCAAAATGTTGGACACACAATTACAATGGATGACTATCCTAATGGCTATACGCTGTACGCCTTTATTCTATCTCCTACAAATACTTTGGACGATTCCACTTGGAATGTTGTTAAAGATTCTCCTGTCAATTTTAAACTTGGTTTCAGTCAAAATCATGCAAATTCCATTATCTGCATCGTGTATGTTCAATTTGATTCATTACTTCAGATTGATAAAGACTGGAATGTATACATTGACAACGCTGTTTAAGCTCCTCTTCACATAGACACTATAAAACCTCTTCTTTATTTCTTAGTTGCATTAGTGGTTCGCATGGACGCAATGAGGCAGGTCATACAGTTTACTGCGTTTGACCAAGGCGATGGAGATAGCCAAGACCTCATCGTTAGAGAAGTTGCAATCGTTAACCCTGATACCGAAACGTCGTAAGGTTGGGTGTTTAAGGCCCTCTGTAAACTTGAAACAAACTTAAAAGGAAAGTGTTAGTTGACGTTTTACAAACTTACAGCAGTGTGTTCTGGAGAATTGCTGCAAGGATACAATTGTAGAATGTCATGATTGGTACGTTTGCATTTACTTTGCATCAAGTTAACAAGTATTGAACTTCAAAGCTTGCAGCACGTGTACATTAAGTAAGAAAATAAAGCAACTTTGACATAAACAAGAATCAGATCACGTGAATACTTGATGCAAACGTCTATGCTATTAAGGTCTAAGTAGAAAGTAAAATTATATTTCATGATCCCTTTCCCCTCATTTATTCCTGCCTCCCAACATATTCTGTCTGGTGACGTGCGTTTCTAATGAAACAAAGTCGATCATACCATTAACCAAGTTTCGCTTGGTAACTCTCGTTCGCCATGACATATCCATGAAGCATGAATTTCAAACTGCCCTAAAATGTTGAACCTGCCTATAAAAGTAGAAGGGAACTTTATTTATAGTTAACTAGTGTACCCGTGCTGCTCCGCAGCATTTTAAAATAAGGAAATTGGATAGATAAAAAGAGAGGTGATGAAGTATTAGAAAAGAAGAATTTTGTAAAATAAAGGACAATCACAGAAGAGAAAATAATATCATAAATCAGTAATTATGATAGAACAAAAAATATAAAATACTCTTTAAATTTACAAAACTTTTTTCAAACAACGTTAGTCGTGCGTCGATCTATTGGTTTTAGTTCATTTTTTTACATTCTCAAAAGATCCAGCACACGATAGTGTTACATACAACAAGCAATGACTGAAAAGAGTTTCAGTCAAATATATGCATACAATATTGAGGTGTCTTATTTATTGTCATACAGAATGCTAATTAAATTGTAAACTGTATTGTTTTGGAAGAAACTGGAAAAGTACAGTTAGATGGCGATAAATGAAAGCGAGGAAGAAGTACTCTTTAGCCAACATTAACCCCAGTTGTAATTTGTAGATCTAAGAAGCTATCACATATTTTGTGAAGGGTTAATCTTATGACATTCTGTAAACCTTGTTCTTCGTTCAAGTTTCTCGAAAACATCCCCATAGATCCTTCTTTCAGTTCTAGAATATATGGTGATAAGTAGCTCGTGTATAAACTGTCCAGAAGTTCAGTGGCGTATTGTAGAATTTCAGTTTCATCTTCAGTAAATAAAGAATGTACCCTGAAGTAGGCCGATCAAAACAGTTGAATTTAGCGTGTTAAACTTCTGGTCCAGAGAAACTGGAAACAGCTCAGATGATGTAATATCCTTCCCGCAAGTGTCAGTGATGATATTAGTTTTTGAGAAAATAGAGGCTGGCAAACCAATAGAATATGACTTCCTAGAATACAATGACGGATACCAATCTTTTATATGATAAATTTATAAAATGAATGTTCTGGGTTAGCTCCCACATTTTTACCTACTAACATGTCAGCGACTGGAAAAAAGATTTTGAAACTATTTTAAATATCGATAAGCAAAAAAAACTTGACGTTCCTTGAAAACGGTCAGAAAATATTTTTGTGAGATTCGAGATCGAACCGAGTACCTTTGGCACCGAAATCCAAAAAGTTACCGAATACCCCACGGAACCAGTTGAAACACAGCAAGGTCCGAGCGCTCTTTACACGGTAGTTCAAGAAAGGATTAACATAGTGCACTCGACTATTGTCGCAAGAACATCTAGAAGGAGAGGGATGTGAATGGTTCGTAACATACCTAGGTTTTTTAATTTTATTTATGACCTTAAAGCATCTAAGGATCAGGCTGGTTTGGGGAGGGAAAGGGAAGCGGAAAGGTGTCGGCCAGGGTCTAATTTGAAAGTACCATTCCGGAATTAGCCTGGTGTGACAGGAAAAACCGTAGAGAAACCTCAGTAAGAATAGTCGGCAGCTGAAACTCTACCCAAGGCCTCCCGGATGCTAAGCCAAGGTCTCCGGCTCGAGAGCCACGGCCACTTGATAACATATTTGTGTGTAAATACGAAAATTGAAAAATAAACATTCATGAAAATAGATTTATTGAGCTTTCAAAGAAACAAAATATACTCCAATCCTAAAATTAAATTACTCACCCGTTGATGCGGGGTGAATAAAATGTGTTAGAAACATTCATTGGAACAGTTACTAATACTCGCTTACACGTGGTGGGCTGCGTCCTTAGCTTGGTAAGCTTTTGGGGCTGCCCCCCTTTATCGTAACTATAATCTCTGGGTGTATGTTCCTTCATGGTGCAAATATGCTGTATCTGTTACAACCACCACCAACACCACTACTACTACTACTGCTACTACTAATACTCCTATGCCTACAACAACTACTACTACTATTATTAATAATAATAATAATAATCTTGCCAAATACTACTATCATGATTTAAACATTTAATCTACATATTTTTATTTACAACAATCCACATTTAAATTTAAAAAAATATTGCTTGCCCACTGTTGCAGGGTGAATAAAACATGTTAGCAACAGTCATCGGGTGTCACTAATACTCGATTCCCCGTGGCGAGTTGCTCCCCTAACTTCGGGAATTTTGGGAGCTTCGCCCCCTTTATCGTAACCATAATCTCCGGGGGACTGCGCCTCCATGATAAAGATCTGCCCCCACACCCTCCGGGGCCTGCGACCCCATAGAGGAGTTTTTCATATACTTATTCTAGCCTACTCATGATGGTACACTTCATACCAAGTTTCGTTTCTTTAGTTTCAGTGGTTTGGAAATGCCTTTTTCGGCGGCCATTTTGAATTAAGATGGCGACTTTTTTAACGTTTACCTATGTTATCGTGACTCACTCGTGTTGGTACACTTTAATACCCAATTTCGATTCTCAAGTTTCAGTGGTTTCGAAAATGCCTCGTTTGGCGGCCATTTTGGATTAAGATGGCAACTTTTTTTATGTTTTCTTATATTATCCTGACTCACTCGTGATGGTACACCATCATACCAAATTTCTTTCTTTAGTTTCGGTGGTTTGGAAAATGCCTTTTTGATGGCCATTTTGGATTAAGATTGGCGACGTTTTAACGTTTTCTTATTTATTTATTTTTTTATTTTAGGGACCCTCCTTTCCACCTACACCTTTTAGCTATATTAGCTCAATCTTGTTTCGAGTGACTGAGGGGCACAACAAATCTGAAATGGATTCTCCACACCTCGAATTCGTCTGCCTGCCTCGACCCGTGCTCGGCGTTGAAGCACGGAGTTGATAGGACCTGACTGCACATTTTTTATTTTAAAAAAGGAGCTGAGAGGGTTGGGGGATATATCCTAATGGCCCAGTTCCCGAGTCCGCGAGTTGGGGGGACTATATTACTTTATATCTTTTCTTCAGTATAATACATAAAATACTTGAACAGTACAGTAATTACCACTTTTATAGTTAATATAAATTTTAGTACATATTATTTACTAATTTTATGTTTCTGTATTTAATTGTATAGTTTCTTTTTACGTTTTCTTATATTATCTTGACCCACTCGTGATGCTACACCTCCATACCAAATTTAGTTCCCCTAGTTTCAGTGGTTTCGAAAACGCCTTTCTGGGCGGCCATTTTGGATTAACACTTCTTCTTCACTTGAGACTTGACGGAGAGGAATGCTGTTTATTGATGGCTCATCTACGTATTAAGCCGGATATTTTAAAAAGAATTATCAAAATCGGTCCAGTAGAACGGCCGGACGGACTGGACAAAGTTTGTGAGAAATATGATAAATATTCCGCCATAAGGAATACATAGGGGAAAACACTCAAACACTTCTCCCTCGGTTCAAGCTTGACAGAGAGGAATGAGGTTTATTGATGGCTCATCTAAGTGTTAAGCCGGATATTTTTAAAAAAGAGTGATCAAAAGCGGTCCAGTGTAAAGGCCGGACGGACTGGCTAAAGCTTTAACATTTTTTAAATATATACGTAGATATCAGCATCGAGGTGTGTTTTCTTCAAAAAGAAACTAATTGAAGGTGGCCTGGGAGGTGATGGAACTCAAGCCCAGTGCGTTAAATGTTCCAGCCTTCCACACAGTAAGCCGACAGTAGAGTGACCTTCCACACAGTGTGACCAATTTATTACCACCCACTTTGAAAATGAAGTGTAGCTAACCTCTACTGTTATTAGATTTATTGAATTAATCCTGAGTTGGCAACATGATTAATAAATTGGTCACACCACTGTTCCTATTAGGAGAATAGTGAGATGAGGGACAGGTGCTGCAGATCAACCAATGTCACTGGGACACCTGGTTTTTTGTTCAAGTCTAGGGTACAAGATCGTACCCCAGGGCATGAAGTGTTTTTCTTGTCATTGGAGAATGTTGTTAGGGAAAGCTGACAATGATGAAAAAACTGGTTCCTTGATACATTAAGCTTATTGTTTTTTAAAGGTGGGGAAAATATATTGTAAGGTATTAACGCGTAAATTTATATGCGTTTGGCACATAACCTGTTAGGGTTTTGTTAAAATACGTTTATCGTACGTTTGGTATCAATTGGTTTACCTTGTTTGTATGAATATAATCCTAAAAAGCTATTTGTAGGTGACGAAAGTGTCTGGCGCTATTTCCCATATCCACCGAATTAATGGTACATTGGGTTCTGGGTTTGATGATTCTAAACGGTAATTGATAATTGGAAGATGTTGTGTTACATACGGTGTGGTAGAAACCTGTTAACAAGGTATGTAGTATCAGTTGTATTGTATGTTCCCATTATAGCAATGAAACTTTGAAATGTACTAGGAATTATTGTTGATATACTGTTAGTCATAGATCATTAGTTGTGGAAATGAACGCTAAAAACCACCACCGTGCAAGTGACCTTTACATAAAATCTGTATATGATAGTTTTCATTCATGTTTACGCCCCTGTCGTATAGTCATTGCTCCTTTTCATGCTAGTTAGTTGCAGGTGAGGAGTAAATTATACTAGTCCAATATGATCCTAGTTCTTTAATTCCTAGGCATGGATAGTAGATGTAAATAAGGTTAGGGTTTGAAAGGATCATGATACCGCACAAGCATGTAATAATAACCCTAGGCCGTGCCTTGTAATTACAAAAATACATGTCCTATTTACCTAAAGCATTCCAATGGAGGGAGTGGGGTCAAGCGAATGAGTGTTTTTTTTATTTAGTGCTAGCCTCATTGGTTGCTAATGGTAGCTAACAACACGTTTACAAGATTCTCTAGGCTTGGAAACAGAAATTGGTTTTCTTAGTTTGTGTTGGGTTGAGTACTTTGTGACTAATGGCACACAATGCACTATGTCATTATATGTGTACTTTCTAAGTCGTAATGTTGCAGTTCAGTGGTATTGCGCTTTTCGACATTATGCGTTCAATATTATATTACCGGATTGATAAAGCACTGCCAGTGAACGCACCATCGCATCAGTATTTTTTTTGTATTTGGACGAAGCTGACCATTAACACAACTCTTTAAATGTTATTTAGGTTTTACCAAATGTCCGAGATTACTTAAGAAACTTCTTTTCTGGTTGGCTAGCTATAAGGTCGGCGAATAGTGGGTATTCATTCACGGAGCATAATGGTATCCTAATGTGGATGAGCATCCTTGAATTTTTGGCTTGGGGGAACCCCTCTTTGTGTTATGAGTTTGAAATGATACCGCTACAGGGAAGATATTAATATGACAGTCCTTTGGTGTTATACGAAAATCCATAGACACAATGTCTCTTCACCTCCTGTTAGAAAACTGTGTCCGATTGCATTTTAATAAAGTTCAGAACATTAAAATAACAGCAAATATATGTCAATATTAACCTAAGTCCGTTTGTGCCATAGCAAGTGTGTCGATCCCTTTACGGTTGTATTTGTGGATGGGAACAGTCGTTGGTACAACAATCCAACAGTTTAATAAAATGGCCTATGCTCCTCACTTGGACATTCAACATGTAAATGTGATAGGGAGTAAAGTTTTTGTTACCTATCGGGATGTGGAATTAGAAACCAGACCTTACGTATTCAGCAATGTAGTACTTGCAGCCTGTATTTGATATTGGGCGAGCTTACGCTTATACGACAAATTAGGTACGATTGTACTCGAACGTCTTTTGTATTGTGATACTGATAGTGTTATATATGATAATTGTCGGGACGAACCGAAACATCCTACCTTTGAGTGATTACCTTGGTGAGTTAAAAATATGAACTGCCTCTAAGCGGGGAAATGCGTCTATGTACTGTTGCTGGCCCTAAGCATTACACGTACGACCTAAAGGAAATATCAACAGGAAAACTAGACCATGTGATCAAAATACGCGGTATTACCTTAAATCATCGATCTAGACAGGAAACAACATTTAAGGATATGTATGATTTGGTATGGGGAAGGTACAAATGTAAACAAATATTTATCTCTAACAATATCCTTCGCAACCCCGACTTTCGTGTCGTGTATAAGGCTCAAACGAAGCTGCCCTAAACCATATCACTAGTGCTCAATTGTTTGTATCAGTCGACTTTTTTCTGGAAAATATTTAAGCGCAAAAGAAAATGCTACTCAATTGTGTGTATCACAGCACTAATCCAAATCACATGTGTTCAATTGCTTTGTATCGGTTGTCTTTTGTATTACTGCATTGTTTCTATTCTTTCTTCTGCAAAAGAGTTAAGAACATAAAAAAAACAGATGAATAGTTAGTATCACTTGTCTGGCAGCATTGGTTCTATTCTGTTTCTTGGAAACAAAAATTTAAAAGCTGTTCACTTGTTTGTGTTCCTTTTCTTCCACATGGTTTAAACCAAACCCCCAATGCTCAATTGGGTAGTATCACTTGTCTTTTTCTCTGCTAACGATTTAAGAGACAAAAATAAGTGCTCTTCACTTGTTTGTATCACTTGTCTTTTTCCTGGAGATTATATACTAGCAAAAAGAAATATTGTTCGTAGCACTTGTTTGAGTCTGTATATACTTTTAGAAAAATCTGAAGAATTGGTTTCTTACCTCCACCAATTTATTGTTTATTATTTCACATTAATTATAAGCAACAGCCATAGCAATCATGCATCCAGTCTTTGTCCATAACACAATGTATATTCTATCTACGTATTCACCAATTGTGATAATATCCTCGTATGTTTTCATGAAATTGCGATGCACAAGTTCATTTTCTTCATGTGGCTCTATGAACATCTCGTACATGTCATTACAAATATAACAATAAATCAAGGTTTCCCGCACAATCTCATTCCAGCCTTCCATGGACATGTTCATGCACTCGTGTGAGTCTAATTCGATGAGGAGATGGGTAAAACATCCTATACAGGTAAGTGCAAACGATGCCTTTAAATACTTTATACTGTTCAAAATGCATTCCGCAGTAAATGCCGCGCTGGAACATTCACAGAAGACCATTTTGACCGTCAACCATATCTAAATCACGTACTCAAAGCTTTAATTCAATGTTACGACCAATCAGTTAACGCGTTGGCACTCCTGATACAAATATATAGTGTATCACGTTACATCACACATAATAAAACTAGACACTAAGGTGTAAATTAGAACAATAAACCATAATGAATATCTTGATTATAAAAAAAGTGATGTAGCTTGCTTATACTGCTGCATTATTTAATAGTCAGTCTTGTTGATTGTGCTGTGGAAAAGCAAGGAAGAAATAAAAGCATGTAGTTGCTAACCGTTGGATTTATTATTTGTTTTCCCTTGTCATATTATGGACAAAGAAAACTATATAGTTTACATTTATTAACCTTTGTAATACTTTACGTCATTGCTGATCAGTAGTTGGAAAGAGGGATACAACTAATGTGTATAAATATAGTAGGAGTTGACCTTTCTATCCGTAATAAAGACTCATATACGCTACAATGCTGAGGAAACCGTAAAAGAATTCCCGTATTATACATAAGTAAAGATTTCCCTCTCTTTCCTTGGAATGAAACGTGTCGTAATAGTAATATACATTAGGTAAAGTCCATAACAGTAACTGCCAATACATAACATAACAGTAACTGCCAATACAAACAACGTCATTCTCATCCGCTTGATGTCAACGACAAATCTTTAAAGACATGTATCAGAAGTCGTTACATCTTCTGCTTTGTAGTCGTGTACAACTTACCTCGTTGAATTTGTACGTGTGTCCTACGTTTCACAAAAAAATATTTGTAACAGTACTTCATAGCTCCCTTGCTTTTAAAATAAAAAACTCAACATTATTTCCAGTACTCTGACGTTTTAAGTTGTCCTATAAGCTTCACATTGATATCTTTCCACATATTGCATGTGACGTCATTTTGCTATTGCGTATAAGTAGCAATGATTGGTTCTTATATTTAGTTATTAATTAAAGTTTAATCCCTAGGACTCCTTTGGAAGCAACAGCAATGCATTCACGTCGTTCATACATTGTTTGCGCTCCTCCTAAGAGTACGAATATGGTATAGACATACGGCCCCTCACAAGTGATAGCAATCAGTTCAAGTTGTCGCTGACCTGTATGAGTTTCCCCTTAGCTGATTACATATGGCAGATCCAAACGTTTCCTTATAAGAAATAGCAACGAGTTCAACTCGTCTCTACCTTCTGTGCACGTGCAACCTCTCGGACAAGGTTCACATATATTTCGCAAATAAGCAAACATCCAACGATCATACATTCACTGCTCTACAGCAATATATCTACAATGAGAAAAATCGGACAAGATTTTTTTGTAGGAATAGCATATAAAAACCGAAAAATCATGAAGAATGTTGTATTTAACCGTATTCTGGAT